>JAVJHY010014893.1:0-24176 GCA_035593235.1 Phascolosoma agassizii
TCGCCCGAACGATCCGCCGCTACCGGGACTCGATCGAGGCCACCATCGAATGGGGCTTCACCAACGGGATCGCCGAAGCCAACAACTCTGTCATCGGCCGCATCCGCCGCAACGCCAACGGATTCCACAACCCCCAAGCCTTCATCACCATGATCATGCTCGGCCGAGGCGACCTCGCCCCAGACCACCCAATGACCCACGACAGCGACAGAAGGCCCCAATTTTCGAAATAGATGCTGAGGTTGTAACGAAGTCCGGTGACTCCGAACGCTCCGATGACCGGACCGGCAATGGTTCCTGCCCCACCGAGGATCACCATTAACATCGCCTCGAACGACAGACCTAGTGACAGGTCCCTAGGGGAGACAAAGCGGTTGTACGACGCGCTCAGGGTGCCGGCGACCGAAGCGAAAAAGCCGGCGATCACGAACGCCACATACTTGTGTCGATACGTGTGAAACCCCGATGGGAGGGACACCATCTGGCGTTATGTGATCGAGGGGACCGACTCGGGATGCAAGGTCACCGAGAGCTTCGACGCAGCGATGCTCGACGGCGAGCACTTTCAGAAGATGAATCGCCACGAACTCCTGCTGAAAAACATCGAACGGACGCTGCAGAACCTGAAACAGGTTGCCGAGAGCTGACCTGTTAGGCCCCCAATCCGGGTAGGGCGCCGATCAGCGCACCAGCTGGTCGAGGTAGATGGACCGGATCGCCAAGGCCTGTCGGACCTCATCGGTCACCTCGTCGAAGAACTCCTGGCGGTAGGTGGCGTCGGTGACCGCGGCGACCGAGAACTGCAGGGCCGAGAAGGCGGTCAGGAAGCCGACCACACGCAGCAGCTCGATCGTCAGAACCAACTCGGTGCCCCAGAGGCTGGTACTGGCGAGGATGTCGCCGTCGCCGAGTTCGGTCAGCGAAGTCCAGGCGACAATTGTGTCCGCCCGAACGGCGAAGATGCCGAACAGGATATAGAACACCCCGATCGCTGTTGAGACGAGGACGATCTGCAGGCCGAGGTTGAACAGCACCACGATGCCGACATTCAGCCGATCGGCCCTTGACAGGGGCAGCTCGTGGCTGCCAGTGAGGTCCTCCGGCGATCGCTCGACAAGGGGCGCATCGGATCGGGAGGCCAGCTCACAGACGACGGGCCAAGACTCGAATCGGGCAATCTCTGCGATCTCACGGGGAATCCGCAATGCCACAAATGCGGCGGCGACGGCGGCCAGCAACCCGCACGTTACCCAGAACGCCAGCGGGGTGAAATCACGGGCCACCTGCCAAAGCTCGGCGTTCAGAAACAGGAAGGCCGAGAAGACCAGGACGAACGGCAGCGCCCGACCCATGAGGGTGAAGACCTGACTGAGGTGCCGGTAGGTCTGGCGAACGGCCCATGCGGTTGTCGGCACCAGACCGAAGCCGACGACAAGGTAGACGACGATCAAGACACCGATGTTTCCGGCCACGATGCCGAGGGCGGCCGCCACCCGGCTTCCGCCGAACAGAAGCGGGGGGAGGGCGGGAACGATGGCGAACACCGCAAGCTCCACCGGACCGACCACATCCGGCAGCTCGAACGGCTTGCGGCCCCTCAGCACGTTACTGCCCGCCGCGGCGGCGAGGATGAAGGTCGCACTGGCAACCGCCACGCCGGCCTGAGCCCAGCCGGTGAACCGGTCGCTGAACGCACCGATGATGTTGAACAGGAAGACAAGCAGCAGGAACGGCAGGGCGCGGGTGAATACATCGGTCGAAGCCCGATAGTCATCGATCAGATGCGGTAAACCCTGGTGTAGAAACCAGCGCTCGACCGCTTGCTGTTCATCCATTAGTCCTCATCCCCGGCACCTTTGATGACGCGATTCTTGATACTAGGAGCCGTCGAAGATCGGTCGCCCCATCGTCAAGCCACCGTCGATGGCCAACGTCTGGCCGGTGATGCTCGACGCACGGTCCGAGCAGAGAAAGGCCACCGCATCTGCGATGTCCTCTGGAGTCTGATCACTGAGGAGTGGCGTGATGGCCGCCACAGTCTCCTTGTAGCGGTCGATGTCCGGCTCCATCTGCTCCCACAGGTAGGTCCGGATGATGCCAGGAGCAACCGCATTGATCCGAATGCCCTTGGGCCCCAGCACCCGCGACATCGACTTGGTCCAGTTGATCACCGCGGCCTTGGCTGCGCCGTAGGCGAAGAGCGGGGAAGCCATCTGTCCGGCGATCGAAGCGGTATTGCATATTGCGGCTCCCTCGGTCAGGTCGGGGCCGACGACCGACGTCACCACATGAGCGGAGGTGAAGTTGAGATCCAGCATGCGGCGGAACTTCTCCGGGTCGTCGAATGGGCCGTTCCCGGATGCCGAGATGCCCGCTCCTGGATCACCGCCTGCGTTGTTGACCAGTACCCGCGGCACGGCTCCCACCTCGGCATAGGCCGCTCGAACGGACTCGACATCGGTGACATCGCATCGGTGGACGCTTACCCGGTCATCGTCGAGCGGTTCGTCGATCAGATCAAAGACGGCGACCCGATCGACCACGTCCTGGTCCACTAGGGCGTGGACCATGGCCAAGCCGAGACCCCGTGCGCCGCCGGTGACAATGGCCAAACGTTGTGTAGACATGGCCACAACGTACCTGAATTTCGATCTGAACGGCATTGCCGCCCGGTCCTACTTTTTGGCGATGGGGAGACCGTCGTTGCGCCATTCGGGATATCCGTCTTGGAGGCGACGGGCCGTCCGCTTGCGTCGGCGAAGCAGTCGGACTGCGTCATCGGCGAAGACGCAGTATGGGCCGCGGCAGTAGGCGATGACCTCGATGTCGTCTGGAAGGTGACGCACAGCGTCGGCCAGTTGATCGATTGGGATCGAGCGAGCCCCTGCGATGTGTCCGACGGCATATTCAGCTTCCGGCCGAACGTCGACGACGACGATCCCGTGGTCGTCGAGCCGTTCTGCAAGCTCATGGCGTCCGATCTCTTCGAGGCTGTCCCGGTTTCCCAGGTAGTCGGCAGCGAGCGCGTCGATCTCCTCGGTATGGCGTTGCGCCACGCCACGCAGGGCGGCCCAGACGAGCTCGACATCGTCTGAGGCGAGCTGGTAGTAGACCCGGGTCTTGTCACGGCGAGTGGTGACGAGGCCGGCCGAGGCGAGGGTCTGTAGGTGGTGTGATGTGTTGGCAACGCTTTGGCCGATCTCTCCGGCGAGATCATCGACATGGCGCTCACCCTGGACCAGAACATCCACCAGTTCGGCTCGACGTCCGTTTCCCAACGCCTTGGCAACCGAAGCCAACCCGTCAAACAGGGCATCTTTCGCCTTCCTGTCTCCCACGTCAGCCTCCGTCTGCGCCCGTACGGCTGCAGGGTCCATCCGCTCCGCTTGCCCGGTTGGTGTCTCTGCACCATATCATAACTATTCAAACATTTTCTTGACAAAGGATCCGGCTGGTTCTTGTATTCGACTTAACTATTCAAATAACTACTTGAAGAGTCCAGAGAGGTGGGGGTGCTGTGATGGGTCGAATCTTGGCTGACCGGATTCAGCTCGGGCTGAAACAGAACTTGGGTCAGTTCTCGTTGCTGGTCGCGGTCAATGCGCTCGTCGGTGGCATGATCGGCCAGGAGCGAACCGTTCTTCCGCTACTGGCCGAAACCGAGTTCGGTCTCACTGCGTTCACGGCAACGCTGACGTTCATCGCCGCCTTCGGGGCGGTCAAGGCCGTCACCAACTTCTTTGCCGGAACGCTCTCCGATCGATACGGTCGCAAGCCGGTACTCGTCGCCGGCTGGATCGTCGGGATTCCCGTTCCGCTGTTGCTGATCTTCGCTCCCGGCTGGGAATGGGTCATCGTTGCCAACGTTCTCCTCGGGGTGAATCAGGGTTTGACCTGGTCCACCACCGTCATTATGAAGATCGACCTTGTCGGTCCCCAGCGGCGCGGCTTTGCCATGGGCCTCAACGAGGCCGCAGGCTACGGAGCCGTTGCGGTCACGGCCCTCGCCACCGGCTACATCGCCCAGCGCTGGGGTCTGCGACCGGCCCCGTTCTTCCTCGGTATCGCCTATCTGGCCCTCGGGCTGAGCCTGTCGGTCCTCTTCGTCTCCGAAACGCGCGACCATGCAAAACACGAGGCTCAAAATCGTGCTGCTGCTGCCAAGCACGTTGCCGGTGGCGGCAGAGCGAGCACCGAACGAGCGCGCAGTGAACCTACGGTCGGCGGTGGCCTGGACGGCGCGCCGACCACTGGTGCGATTTTCCTCTTCACGAGTTTTCGGGAGAAGGCCCTTTCGGCGGCGTCTCAAGCCGGGATGGTCAACAACCTCAACGACGGACTGGCCTGGGGTCTCTTTCCAATTTTCTTCGCCAGGAGCGGACTGTCGGTCGGACGCATCGGCATGCTGGCCGCCGTCTACCCCGCTGTCTGGGGTCTCGGTCAGCTCTATACCGGCGGACTGTCCGATCGCCTAGGACGTAAGCCGCTCATCGTCGGCGGCATGCTCACCCAATCGGTGGCAATCGCCTGGATGGCTGCGACCACCGGCTTCGGCCCCTGGGCACTCGGTGCCACCGCCCTTGGGGCCGGCACCGCCATGGTGTACCCATCGCTTCTGGCCGTCATCGGAGACGTGGCCCATCCCGCCTGGCGGGCCCGCTCAATCGGCATCTACCGACTCTGGCGAGACGCCGGGTTCGCCGTCGGCGCTCTGCTGGCAGGACTGCTAGCCGATCTGATTTCGATCGAAGCCGCCATCTACGCGGTTGCAGCACTCACCGCCGCCTCCGGGCTGGTCGTCATCGTGCGAATGTATGAAACGCATCCGCCCGAGAACCGGTAGGTCTCGGCGCGGCACCGGTGTCCCCGAGCCGGGCCCCGGCCTCGTTCAGCGGCTGGACCATCCTGTACCGGTCCTGCCTCGCTTCGTCGAAGATGAACTCGGCGGCACCGCCGCCTCCATTGGTTTGGCCATCGGCTGTTTCGATCATCCCACTTCGGATCGCCGGCCGTCTGGACTCAGTCGAGGCTGCAGCCGCATAATCTGTCGATAGTCGAATGACCCGGAGGAACAATGGGAAAGCTTGACGGCAGAACGGCGCTGGTGACGGGAGCGAGCCGGGGAATCGGCGAGCAGTGTGCTCGGGCACTCGATGCCGAGGGAGCGCGGGTCGCATTGGCGGCTCGGTCGGTGGCCGATATGGAGGCGGTGGCTGCAACGCTGACCGATGCGGTGGTCATCGAGGCCGACCTGTTGGCCGATGGCGCCGGGCAGAGCCTGGCGGAGCGGGCCCTCGAAGCCATCGGCGGCATCGACATCCTGGTGAACAACGCCGGTATTTCGGACCGCCACGGCAGCAGCCTGCAGGTCCTCCAGATCAACTATCTGGCGCCGCTGGAACTGACGGATGCGTTGGCGACACAGATGGGGGAGCGAGGGCACGGTTCGGTGATCCACATGTCGTCCATCGCGGGCACCACCGGCATCGCCGAGATAGGCACCTACGGTGCGTCGAAGGCGGCCATCGACTCACTGACCCGAAGCCAGGCCGCCAAATTCGGTATGTCAGGTGTCAGGGTCAACGCCGTCGCCCCGGGCCTGATCGTCACCGACATGTGGGCAGAGGGTCGAAAGATCCCGGGTTTGGCCGACGGTCTGGAACGCCACATTGCACTCGGCCGCTGGGGCACGCCGGATGAGATCGGCTCGGTCGTGGCGTTCCTCGCCGGTGACGATGCAAAATACATCACCGGCCAGACGATCACCGTCGACGGTGGCTTCCAGCAGGTCTCGGCCTGGGCGCACTATCAAGAAGTAGCGCGGTGGCAATAAGTAGCGCGGTGGCAATAAGTAGCGCGGTGGCAATAAGTAGCGCCGTCGCACGACGGGCGGCTTCGAGGAGCCGGGCTGCTGTGACAAGCTGCCTCTGGAAGCCGATGATGGAGGAACACGATGGCTGAGCTGATCGATGTCCCGGCCGGGCTGGCAGGGGTGGCGGTGACCGAGACCGAAGTTGGCGATGTCGTCGGTGACCTGGGTTACTACCACTACCGGGGTCGATCCGCCCCGGAGCTGGCGCGCACGTCGACATTCGAGAGCGTCGCAGGGCTGGTGCTGACAGGATCGCTTGAGCCGCAGACGTTTGATCGGTCGCTTCCCACCGGGTTCGCCGAACGGGCTGCCGGTCTCGATCTACGGAGCGCCATCAGTGCCCTTGGCACTGCCGTTGGTCTGATGCCGTTGAGCGACATAGACGACGGGCAGCGCTTGGCCGATGCCATCGGTCTGGTCGCGGCGATGCCCTCCATCGTGGCCTCGGTACTACACCGCAGAGCGGCCGAACCCGACCCGGAGCTGGGTCACGTTGCTGACTTTCTGCGCCTGGTTCGCGGTGACTCGGCACCACAGGAGGCGGTGGCCGCCCTCGAGGCCTATTTCGTCCTGGCTATCGACCATGGCTTCAACAATTCAACGTTCGCCTCACGAGTGGTGGCCTCATCCGGCTCCGACCTGGCATCGTGCGTGCTGGCCGGGTTCGGATCGTTAAGCGGCCCGCGGCACGGGGCCAACGTCGAACGGATGCTCGACATGTTTGATGCCATCGGCGAGCCTGAGCGGGCAGAGGGGTGGATGAAGGCTGAGATCGCCGACCGGCGGCATCTCCAAGGATTCGGCCATTCCGTCTATCGGGCCGACGATCCCCGGCTCGTCGTCTTGAAGCAACACTCGGCGGTTTTGGCTCCTGAACGGCATCTGGTGGCCATGGCGGCCGAAGAAGCGGGAACCAGATTGCTGTCGGGGCGTCGGCTGGTACCCAACTTCGATCTGTTTGCCGCGGTGGTCCTCGAAGGCTGCGGCATTCCCCGAGGCTGGTTCACTGCAACCTTCGCGTCGGCTCGGATCGTCGGCTGGTGTGCCCACGCCATCGAACAGGCAGCCGACCCCAAGATCCTCCGTCCCGCGGCTCGCTACGTCGGGCCGCCACCCGATCGCGATATCTACTGACCAGGCCCGCTTCGAGGGCGTTGATGGTCAAAAACGGGCTGGAACAGTGCGATTGCAGGCCGATCGGCGGCGACCGGTTGTCGGACGGTCCTGCCATTCGACCGGAGGTGGCAGCGCGGCTAAGAATGTCGTCACACTAGGCCGAGCAGGCCGACAACGGCCCTGGGAGCTCATGAAGGGAATGTGATCGAGCGGTGTTTTCGTTGAACGATCTTCTTAGGTGGCGAGCGGAACTCCACCCAGATGCGGTCGCCCTGGTGGATGACCGCGGCGATCAAGCCACCTATGAACAGCTCCACGACCGGTCCGAGCGTTGCGCCCTGTGGTGGCAGCAGGCCGGTGTCGAGCCGGGGGACGTGGTGGCGCTGCTCGATACCAACTCGGTCCCCAACTTGGTCAACCTGTTCGGTCTGAGCCGTCTCGGAGCGGTGCCGGCGCTGTTGAACTGGCGGCTGTCGCCGGCCGAGAACGAAACGTTGTTCCACCTGGTGAAGCCGGTTGGCATCGTGGCAAACCCGGCCCTTATCGACCGCCTGCCATCTGAACCCCCGGATCTGCGGGTTGCCATTGCCGGGCCGGCGCCCCAAGGCTGGCGGAGCTATCCCGAACGATGTGCCGGTGACGGCGAAACAGCGGTGGTGAGCGAGTTACCGCCCAAACCGAGACCGGAGGACGTCTTCGCTCTCGCCTTTTCCAGTGGCACGACCGGTAGGCCGAAGGGCATCCCGCTTCGCCACGAGTCGCTGGCTCGGTCGACGATGGTCGACGGGGCAGATATCGCAGGCATGTCGCTCGGCGCCCGACATCTCCTGGTCGCTCCGACCTTTCATCTTGCAGGCCTTGTCAACGGACTGATGGGGCTGGCCCGTGGCGCCGAGATCCATCTCCGAACCGCCTTCGACCCGGCCGCGGTGCTCGATGACATCGCCGAACTGGGAGCGGCCTATATGACCGCGGTGCCCGCCATGTTTCGGGCCATGGTTCAGGCCGCGGCCAACCGAGAGAGTCCACCGGATACTTCGACCGTCGTCGAGATGACCTACGGGGCCTCGCCGATCCCCACCGAGCTGATCCGAGAGGTTATGGAGCTGTTCCCCGGGGCGGGGTTACGCCAGTTCTATGGCATGACCGAGGTGGCAGGTGCCTTGACCACGTTGACGCCTGCTGACCACGACCCTGCGCTGCCTCAGCATCAGTCGGCGGGGCGGGTCACCCCCGGATATGAGGTCAAGCTGGTCGATCGAGACGGCCGGAATGTGGCGGACGGCGAACCAGGGGAGATCCTGATCCGGGGCCATGCGGTCTTCCACGGTTACTGGGATGACCCCGTGGCAACGAGCGACGCATTCGTCGACGGATGGTTCGCATCCGGCGACGTCGCCATCCGACGCGACGGATACCTGACCATCATGGACCGGGCCAAGGACATGATCGTCAGTGGGGGAGAGAACGTCTATCCGGCCGAGGTTGAGGCCGTGCTGTACGAGCATCCGCACATCGTCGACGCCGCGGTGATCGGTATTCCGGACGACACATACGGCGAACAGGTCCATGCCGTTGTCGTGGCTGCGCCGGAGGCAACGGTGACCCTCGATGGGGCGAGGGCGTTCTGTCGGGAACGGTTGGCCGGCTACAAGTTGCCTCGATCCTTGGAACTGCTACCCGAGCTTCCCCGCAACGCCACCGGCAAGATCCTCAGGCGGGACCTGCGGGCCGCCCACTGGCAGGGTCACGGCCGAAGCTTGTGAACTCCCGGATCGGCACCCATACTCGGGTATGACCAGGGCACTGATTCCCATCATTTTCAATGATGTCATCGGCCCGATCATGAGGGGCCCATCGAGTTCTCACTCCGCGGCCTCGGTCCGGATCGGCCTGCTGCTCCACGATCTCTGTGGTGGTGTCCCGACCTCGGTCCAACTCGACTACGACACCATGGGGTCACTGGCCACCACCCACGAGAGTCAGGGCACCGACATGGGGCTCTACGGAGGCTTGCTCGGTTGGTCGGCCGACGATGCGAGGCTACCCACCGCTCCGAAAGCACTGCGGGAGTCCGGAACGACCATTGAGGTTCGCAAACCAACGCTAAACGACCCACACCCCAACACCTACCGCATCAAGGTGGTGCGCCGCTCGGATCAAGGCTCGGTCGAACACCAGATGATCGCCCTGTCCACCGGCGGCGGGATGATCGAGGTGATCTCGATCGACGGGTTCGCCCTCTCATTGTTCGGTGACTATGCCACGACCTTGCTGGTCGTCGACGGCGACACTGCGTTGGTGACCGAAGCAGCGGAGGCCATCCCGACGGCTGAGGTGGTGTCGCTCTCTGAGCCGAGGTCATCCGACGGTTTCCGGTTGGTCACCGTCTCGTCGCAAAAGCCGCTCGATGATCAAGGGCTTGATCGTCTACCCGGTGTGATGGCTTGCCACCACCTGCGTTCGGTGCTCCCGGTTGGATCCCGACGCGACATGGCGGTGTCGTTCAGTCACGCGGGCGAGATGGGGCCAGTCGATGAATTGGCCCGGCGCCCGCTTTCGGACTGGGCCATCGAATACGAATGTGCCAGGGGCGCCATTAGCGTCGAAGAAGCGCTTGGCCAAGCCCGCTTCGTGCTCGACATCATGCGCCGGGGGGTCGAGACCGGCCTGGCAGGAACTAGCTATGACGATCGCATCCTCGGCTGGCAGAGTGGCCGCTTTGTCGAGCTGGCCGAAGCCGGCAAGCTACTGGACGGGGGCATGCTCAACCGGATCATCGCCTACGTGACGGCGCTGATGGAGGCCAAGTCGGCAATGGAGGTCATCGTCGCCGCCCCGACAGCAGGAGCATGCGCCACCTTTCCCGGAGCCCTGTTGGCCACCATCGACGAGGTCGGGGCCACCGCGGACCAGGCGGAGCGAGCTCTGCTTACCGGTGGGCTGATAGGTGTCTTCGTCACCAACCGGTCGAGCTTTGCGGCCGAAGAGGGCGGCTGTCAGGCTGAAACCGGCGCCGGTGCCGCCATGGCTGCCGCAGCCCTGGTGGAACTGGCCGGGGGATCGGCGACACAGTCGCTGTCCGCCGCCAGTCAATCCTTGCAGAACGTCTTGGGCCTGATCTGCGACCCGGTTGGCAACCGCGTTGAGGCCCCCTGCCTCGGGCGCAATGTATCAGGGGCGGCCAACGCGTTGAGCTGCGCCAACATGGCGCTGGCGGGCTACGACCACGTGATCCCCTTCGACGAAGTTCTGGACGCCCACCGCAATGTGAGTGAACTGATGGCCCGAGAGCTGCGCTGTACCGGGCTCGGTGGCCTGGCGATGACGCCGACCGCCAGGCGGATCGAACTGGGGTTGACCAGACGGGCCTGATCGGTTGTCTGCTCGGCTTTCGCCGATCCACCGGGTCTCATAGGGTTGAGGCGTGGAACAAGCACAGATCGACAGCCACCTGGCCCGGATAGAAACCGACGGCTACACCATTGTCGAGGGCGCCCTCGATCCTGGGCTGAATGACGGCCTTCGGGACACCGTTCGAGGTGTCTTCGAAGAACTCGACGTGCAGCCAAAGGGGAATCGGGCCGAAGGGTTTGCCACCAAGCGCCTCTACAATCTGGTGCCGCGTTCGGAGATCTTTCAGCAACTACCGGTTCAAGAAAACGTGCTGCCGGTGGTCGAACAATTACTGGAACCGGATTGTCTGCTCTCGGGGACCACGGCCATGGACATCGGCCCAGGAGAACGGCTTCAGGGACTTCACGCCGACGACGGCCTGTTCAAGATCGGTCGCCCCCACCGCCCGATGATGTCGACCACCATCTGGGCCCTGACCGATTTCACCGCCGAGAATGGTGCAACCAGAATCGTGCCCGGCTCCCACCGCGAACCGGGACATCCTGACGCCAACGATGAATCGATCGCCATCTCGGCCGAGATGCGGGCGGGCAGCGTGCTAATCATGGACAGCCAGCTCTGGCACTGCGGTGGCCCGAACACCACCCAGGATGAGTGGCGGCTTGGGCTCAACGTGCAATACGTGCGAGGCTTCTTTCGGACCCAACAGAACCAATACCTGTCGATCCCTCACGAACATGTTCGCCACTATCCGCAGCGGCTTCGGGAACTGTTGGGCTTCGAGCTGTACCGCGGAATCATGGGCCATGTCGAGGGCCGAAGTCCGGCCGTCGTCGTCGGGGCCGGAAGCGAAAAAGCGTCGGCCTACGGCGACAGTTCGGAGGAGAATCCGTTCGGAGACACCGAGGTGGCCGAGGCGGTCTCCAAGCGGTGAGCTTCTTCTCGGTCGACGTCGAAGCCGACGGTCCGACTCCCGGCCGCTATTCAATGTTGTCCGTCGGGATGGTTGCGGTCCGCGACGGTCTGGACGACCGCTTCTACTGCGAATTGCGGCCGACCACGTCGAACTGGGTGGCCGAAGCCTTGGAGATCTCGGGCCTGGACCGCGAGCGGTTGCTGCGCCAAGGCTCGGAGCCCGACGCTGCCATGACCTCGCTTCGGCGCTACCTGAACGATTCGTCGAACGGGCCGCCGGTCTTCGTGAGCGACAACCCCGGGTTCGACTTCAGCTTCTTGAACCACTATCTGCACGTGTACAACGGTGAGGGAGTGGCAGACCCGAACCCCTTCGGCTACTCCTCGCGGCGGATCGGGGACCTCTGGGCCGGGATGAAAGCGGACGCCGGCGCCGGCTCGGACTGGAAGCGACTCCGCCGGACCGAACACACCCATAATGCGCTCGATGATGCGGTAGGCAATGCCGAAGCGTTGCTCCGGTTCAAAGACGAAGGCCTGGCCATCGAATTCGTTTGACCGGCGCCTCAGACCGTTCAGACGTAGGGCAGGATCTCGGTTCCAACCGTCTCCAGAACCTCGTACCGGGGATTGAACGGGGGCAGGATCATCAGCTGGTCGAGACCGGCCTCATCCAGAGCCCGAATGCGTTCCACCAGTTGATCCCTGGTGCCGATCAGGCACGACGCCTCGATCAGCTCCTTCGTCAGAAACTGTCGCTCCTCGGGAAGGACCCAGCAGTTGTGGCCTGCGTGAACCCGTTGATGACGTCGCTCCGGTTCGACCTGTTCAACGACCGCCCGATACTCATCCCAGACCGCAGCGGCGGGGCCGGCAGGCGGTCGACCATAGTTTCGGAACTGGTCGTAGCTGTAGTGGAGCGAGGCCATGGCGAACGCTCCGCACAGGTCCTTGACCCGGTCTGAGTTCGTGGCCTCTCCCGGCTCAAGCACAACGATCGTGGTCAGGCTGCAGGTCAGGAAGGCGTCCCGGTCGATTGTCCGTCCGCCTTCGGCTGATCCCCGCTCGACCGATCCCCAGACTTTCTCCATGAACATCGGGTCGGGCGGGATGGACAGCACAGCACCATCGCCGTGTTTCCCGGCCAAGCCGAGAGAACGGGGTCCAAATCCGGAGATGTAGAGCGGGATCTCGGTCTCAAAGTTGACGAAGCCGTCGTCCGCCATGATGTGTCGGATGGGGGA
Organism: Phascolosoma agassizii; assembly: GCA_035593235.1. Lineage (NCBI taxonomy): Eukaryota > Metazoa > Annelida > Sipuncula > Phascolosomatiformes > Phascolosomatidae > Phascolosoma > Phascolosoma agassizii. The sequence continues at coordinate 12,505 of JAVJHY010014893.1, forward strand.
CGTGCGGCCTCGCCACTGGAAATCGCACTCCTGACCGGACAGCAGTGGGCGGATGGCCGTCAGGTACTCGTCGAACTCATCGATCCGCATCGGCTTGTGGCCCATGATTCGCATGGCCGTGTTGCCGGTCCCGATGCCGAGGAAGGTTCGGCCCGGAGCGAGACGGTTGATGGTTGCGATGCTGGCTGCGGTGACCGGCGCGGGCCGGGTTGCGGCGACGGCCACTCCGGTACCCAACTTGATGGTTGACGTTCGATCCGCTGCCAGCGCCAGACAAGCATAGGGGTCGCTCCAGATCATGTGACTGTCGGCAAGCCAAGCGTGACTGTATCCCAGCTCCTCGGCCCTCACGACGTAGTCGATGTCATCGATCTTCGATGCAACGCAGATGCCCAGGTCCATTTGCCTTCTCCCTTGGTCCTGCCGCGATCGCCCGGCCAGCCGCTACTTCGGCTTTCGGAGGTAGTGATACTGGATAGCCTGAGGCAGAACGGCTGCTTTGATCAACATGCGCTTGGCGAGCGGGAGCTTTTGTCGCCAGTCGTTGTCTTCGGTCAGGGTGATCACGTCCTCGCCGAACCGGGCCGGGTTACCTGCGATGCCGTGGCCCGCAGTTAGAGCGATCTCTTGGCCTTCGGTCTCCGGCAGCTGTGAGGTGTCGAGGTTCACAAAGCCAAGGATGCGGGCGATTGTCTCCTTTGGCTCTCTGCAGAAGTCCTCATAGCGGACCAACGGTCCGCTATTGCGGTAGCGAACGTACTGCACCGCGATGTTCATGAGAGACCATCGGACAACGACAACGGCCGCAGGGTGCGGTCCCATCGTCCGCTGGCCCGTCGGGTCATGGGGAAGGGCGACCTTCTTGGACCAGGAGTTGGCCACACCGCAGGGATCGCGGACCAGCTGAACAACGGAGAGCGCCAGGTCCGGAGACCGCCTGACGATTCCCAGATGCATCGGGTGCTTTGAGGCATCGACGACGACCGATGCCCCTGCCTCGTCTGCGATGGCCCCGTACAACTCGGTGAGGAACGTTCGAACCCTGCGGAGCCGGCGACGGGACTGAGGCAGCACCGGGAACAGATAGGCGGCGAACATACGCCGATTGGCGGCCACCGTTTCATAGTCGGTAAGGATCTCGTTGGCCTGGGCCGAATCAAAGCCTTCGTCGCCGAACAGGCGTTGACCGACGGCCGACCAGAATTCGCATTTGGGGACCGGATTGCCGCAGGCGCAAAGCTCGCTGCACTGAAGGCCCCACTTCCACAGGTACTTCAGTTCACCAACCGCTACGACCTCAGGGTGGGCGGCCAGTGCCTTTTCCAGAACCGTTGAGCCCGACCGACCTTCGCCGCCGATGTAGAGGACCTGAATCGCTTTTTGGGTGCCACTATCATTGCTCTGACCTTCGTCGGTCATGGTGCGCGTCGAACTCATTGATGCACGGGCCATGACGCTCGCCCACTTGTGATCTTCGATCTCATCACGCTTCGTCAAGGATATCCGAGGCCGCACCGCTCTGGCTGAGTAAGACGGGCCTGGAGCGATAATTGCCCAGCGGCCGTCAAGAGCCAGATCCAGCCCCCTGGGTATATCTGCTCAGTTGAGTGACGGGCCATCTATGGTTGGCTTCGAGCCTTCAGCTCGAGGCGAGGCGCTGGATGAGATCAGGAAGCAGGGACCGGAACTGATAGTCGAAGCAACGAATATCGAGGGACTCTTTACCGTCGACCTCGAACGATTCGAAGACGAACGCGGGCACTTCGCTCGGGCCTGGTGTGGGCGCGAGCTTGCTGAAGCCGGTCTCGGCGCAGGTTTTGTCCAGGGCAGCATTTCCTACAACGCAACGGCAGGCACATTGCGCGGCATGCACTTCCAAACCGAGCCACACGCTGAGACAAAGTTGATCCGCTGTGAGTCCGGCGCTCTGTTGGATGTCCTGGTCGACACACGCCCGGGCTCCGACACCTACCTGCAGTGGCAGTCCTTCGAGTTGACCCCGGAGAAGGGACGCCAGCTCCATGTGGGACCCGGTTTGGCTCATGGCTTCATTACGTTGGCCGATCACACCGTCGTCAGCTATCAGATCGACACGTTCTATCAGCCGGATCACAGTTCCGGCGTTCGCTGGAACGACCCACGGTTCGGGATCGAATGGCCCCAGGTCGAACACCTGATCATTTCCGAAAAAGACCAGAACTGGCCCGATCACACAGGTTGACCGAGAGTAGGCGGCGATCGGCGGTCGCTCCGGCCGTGGACGGGGCCTCTAGTGATCGGGTGTGAGGAGATCGGCCTCCACCAGCGCCTTGGCCGCCGTCTCCAACGAGTTGGTCGACAGGTCGGCCAGTCTGGCGACGTCGGCCAGGGAGTGTTCTCCGTCGGAGTAAGCCAGGAGCCACAGCAGCGCCATCTCGGCCGATTTGGCGTTTACCGCCCCGCCGACCGCCCCGTAGAGCCCTCGCTTTCCCAACTGGGGCTCACCATGAGGGAGCGCGTTCAGATATCGGGGCTCGCCATCGATGGCATCGACCGCGGCGACCACCAGGTCGACCGTGTCGGCCAGGGTGTCATCATCGACGAAGTCCAGGTCATCGGCTGAGGTGTGATATTCGGCGTAGGTGCCGTGCAACGTTCGGCTGAGGCGTCCGGTCGGGAGGTCGAAGCCGGGAGAGCAGAACTGCCGCTCGTCGTAGCCATAGGGGTAGTAGTCGATCACCGTGCCGCCCCGATCTTCCACCAGCCTGGTCATGGCCAGATCCATCCGGGTCGATCCCCGGCGAGATCGTTTATAGGTGGCCGGTGCCCGGTCGCCTGCGCCGGCCAGCACCAGGCCCGCCTTGATGCGATCAACCGATCCTCGGTTGCGTTCCAGCCAGGTGATCGAGCCGATCGTGCCCGGAATGAACAGCAGCCTGACGGTGTGGCGGTAGCTTCCTGCGCCCAGGCGCCGAGCCGCCTCGGTCAGCGCCGCTATTCCCGACAGGTTGTCATTGGCCATGGACGGGTGGCAGATGTGGGTTGAGAGCACGATCTCATCCTCGGTTCGGCCGGGGATGACCGCTTCGCCGTAGCTGAGATGCCCTGGCTGCAGCGTGGCGTCGATGTTGACCTCGTACTGCCCCTCCGGCAAGTTCTCCAGCTGCGAGTGAGTCAGGCACAAACCCCAGGTCTCGCGGTAGTAGGAGGTCCGGTAGGGAATGGCATTGGGATGGTCGGGGAGCGAGAAGAGGTGGGGCCGCAGTTCTTCAAGCGAGATCGATGCTTTGATCGGCGTGGAATAGGACACGACGTGCAGGTTGCAGTCGTTGGAGTCGAGGACCCGGCCATCCGGTCCGTCCAACGTCGCCCTGACGAGGTTCCACTCATTGGGCACGGTCCAGTCAAGCACCGGGGTTCCGGTTGGGACTTCGTGACGTTTAAGTTCGATGCCCGCTGGGCCGGCGCCCTCCAATTCGGCGGTGACGAGGTCGAGCGTGGCACGGACGCCGTCGCCGGTTATCGACCGACAAAGCGGAAATGCCTGCTCCATGAATTGGCGCATCCGAGCTGAACCCGCTGCCGCCCCGCTTTCGGTCATTTGACACCTCCATACCAGTTCAGCGTTGCTGAAAGACCCTGCGACAAATCGGTGCCAGGCGCCCAGCCGAGCAGCCTGGTGGTCGTTTCGATGTCAGCCACCTTTTCAACCTCGTTCGAACGATCGTGCATCGACCCGAACTGGGGTGCCGGGACGTCCCCGGCCAGCGCCGCCAGCCGTTCAACGACCTCTCGTACCGTGGCCAGTTGACCTGTTCCCAACGGAACCGGCACGGTGGCAGCCTGACCGGTGCAGCAGCGGGCGATGCCATGGGCCACATCCCCGACGTAGACCCAGTCGACCTTCCGGCCGCCAGAAGACAACGATGGGGCCTCGCCTGCCTGCAGTGAGCGGATGACGTAGGGAATCAACTTTTTCTCGTCTCGCTGGGCCGGACCGTAGACCATGAAGATCTGCAGGTTCACCACCTCGAGGTCGGTGTTGGCCCCGTAGTAGTCGCCGTAGCTGTGAGATACCGCCTTGCTCAACGCGTAGGGGGAGGTGGCCGGTTGATCCGGTCCATCCGGTTCCTCCAGTGAGCCGGCTAGTTGAATACGTTTGACTTCGGTTGCTCTCGCCGCCTCCAGCAGGTGAACGGTTGATGCGGTGTTGGCGGCGAACATCGGTAGGAGCAGCTCAGGATCACGTGCCCCCTTCACCAGGCTGGCCAGATGAATGATCTGGTCAGGCCGTGCCGACTCGACCGCGGCTCTGGTGGCATCGGCGTCGGTCAGATCACAACGGTGCCACGTCAAAACCGTGTCGAAGGCGGTTGTCGGGCCGTCCGATCGGGCGACGGCATGGACATCGGCGCCCGCCCGCTGGAGCAGTTCGACAACGTGGCCACCAATGAATCCGGTGGCTCCGGTAACTAGGATCCTTTGCTGTTTGAGCTCTTCATGCAGTTCGGGGTTCGTGGTGACCAAGGCCGAGTAGTCATCGCCGGGATGTGTCATATTCCGCGAACTGTAGCTGGCCGGCGGGTGGGACTCGGCCAGGATCGCCCGTTTTGAGGCAAGTTAGGCCGAAGTCACGGACGATGGGTAACCGCGAACCATCCTGCTGGACCTGGTAGCAGCTTAAAGCAACATGCTGAATATACCTATATAGACTGGCAATATAGTCAAACAATTATCGCAAATGGGACCTCGACGATTCGAGGTTGTGATGTAAGGTCATGGTATTCGCCGCACCGCCCTGACCCCCGAAGCGACAGACCTGATGGCCACGCCATTCACCGAGTCGGAGGCATTGAACGGGCCAGGCGCGACCAAGCGCAAGCGGAAGCGACGGCGATCGCCAGGAGGCCTCGGACGAGGCCTGGCCCGAATTCTGACCGAATCCAACGTCATCGCCGACGGACCGTCGTCGGTGGATTCCGGACTGTTGCAACTCGTCGGCGGTGAGTCATCGGCCAAGGCCACCAAGGTTCGCAAGTTCGTCGTCGACACCGCCCTGGCGGCACTGTCGGACGCGTTCGAGCTCGATGGCGTGATTCTGGCCACCCATTCCGGGCAGACGCCGGCCCGACCGGGCGGCGAGCCGACGGCCGACGACCAAGCCCGTACCGCCCCAACGTTCCTGGCCGCAACACTTCCTCCCAGTTGGTCGCTCGACTCCCAGATCCTCTTCGAGGTCTACGGCAACCTTTGGCGGGTGCTCAAGGACGATCGCACCAGAGGAACCGACGAACCGGATGCCGACATCGATGTAGAATCCGATGGCGGCAAGGACACCTCCCGCAGTAGACCATCAGCATCCGAGGTCATTTCCCGACAGTGGTGTTCGGTCATTGACCGACATCAGGTGTGGATGGCCAGAATGGACGATGGTGTGCAGCCGATAGCGGTTGTGGCCATCCGTTCTGAGCCGTTTTCGCCGCCGGAGGCTCAAGCTCTGGCTGCGGTCATCGGGTCGGTTGTCGATGCCTGCACCGAGACCGAGGCCAAGCTGATGGCCCGCCAGTCGATCCGTGCCGGCACTTCGGTTTCGCTCAAATCCGAGGGCGCCGATGTGCTGGCCGAGGTCAGCGCCGAATGGGAGCCCGACGGCTCGTCGAGCGCTTCAAACCAGGCCGCGGGTGCCAGCCTCAGCAGACGAACCGGAGTCGGGCGGGCAGGCGACACCGTTTCGGCGGTGGCTCGAGGAGCGGCAAAGGCCTGTCGTCCTCGCTGTGAGATCACCTTCGCCGGAGCGTCTGACCTCGACGACAACCAGGTCTCGGTTGTCATGATCCGAGATGCCAAACGGGGCCTGCGCCTTGGCTTTGCCGTACGGCCCCACGGCGACTACAGCGGAGCGGCTGAGGCTGTCTTCACCGCTGCCGCCGGTTCGCAATCGGGTTGAGTCGAAGCCATATCGCCGGCGGGCTTGCGAAGTGGTGGGAGGAGTCGAGCTGGGATGAGTTGAATCTCCCGAGATGGCATCAGGTGACTCTAATCAGGGCGCTCTAGGCGGTACGCTGGCGCAGTGTTCATCCTCCGTTTCATCAAACGAATCGCCTCCCTCGGCATCGTTTTGATCGCCATCGCCGCGGTGGCAGCAACGGCATCGGTGATCGTGCTTCCCCAGGTCGGGACCATCGTCACCGCACACGAAGGCACTGCGGCGGACCTCGAGCTGAACGTCTTGGCCGAGCGGTCCTCGGTCTATGACAGCAACGAGACCTTCCTGCAGGTTCTGACCGAAGAGGAAAACCGGGAACCGATCGAGCTTGATGACACTCCGCAGGAGGTCATCGACTCCATCCTGACAATCGAGGATGCCGACTTTTACGAACACAACGGCGTCAACCTCCGAGGCACCTTCCGGGCCCTGGTCGAAAACATCAACGCCGGTGGCATCACCCAGGGCGGGTCGACCATCACCCAGCAGCTGGTCAAGATCTCAATCCTGACCTCGGAGCAGAATTTCTCCCGCAAGAGCACCGAAGCCTTCTACGCCCTCCGCCTCGAACGGCAGATGACCAAGGATGAGATTCTCGAGCGGTACCTCAACACCGTGTACTTCGGCTCCGGCGCCTACGGCATCCAGGCCGCAGCGGAAACCTACTGGGGCTACGAGGACGCATCCGAGCTTGGTTGGGCCGAATCGGCGCTGTTAGCCGCCATCATCCGCAACCCCACCCAGTTCGATCCTACCCGCTTCCCCCAGGCCGCTCGGGAGCGGCGTGAGGTTGTCCTCAATCGGCTGGTCACCACTGGTCACCTGACCGCTGAAGAGGCCGATATTTACAAGCTGGCCCCGCTGCCGGCCGAGCGCCAGGAGCCGATCGACACCAAGCCGACGGACTTCTTCCTCGAAGAAGCACTGCAGGCGCTGCTCAAGGACCCGACCATCCTTCCGGGTGACAATCAGGACCGATTCAATCAGATCTACCGCGGCGGCCTGAAGATTTACACCACCTTTAACCCCGCGGCCCAGGCTGCCGCTGAGAAGGCCAGAGCAGACCTGCTTCCCGAGACCGAAGAAGGGTTTACGGTTGCCATCGCCACGGTCGAGACCCACACCGGAGCGGTCCGGGCCATGGTTGGAGGACCGGAATTTGAGGTCGAACAGTTCAACCTGACAACCGATGGTCTCCGCCAACCCGGATCGTCCATGAAGACGTTCGTGCTTGCTGCGTTGTTCGAGGCAGGGTATTCACCCTCGGACGTGGTTCGAGCCGACGGCCCCTGTTCGTTCTCGGACTCCACATCCAAGACCGGCAAGTACACCGTCAGGGGGAGCTACAGGCCCCGCCAGAGCATCGCCGCCGTAACGCGTGCCTCCAACAACTGCGCGTTCGTCCGTCTCGGTCAGGTCGTCGGCAATGACAAGGTGGTCCAGGTGGCCAGGCGGCTCGGCATTTCCACCCTTCCGCCCGATGCTGGAGAGTTCCTGTCGTTGCCCCTTGGCGTGACCGAGGTCCACCCCATGGAGATGGCTTCGGCATACGCCGCGTTCGGGAATGACGGACGCTACAACGCACCGTGGTACATCGAGAGGGTTGAGGACCGTGACGGCAACGTCATCTACGAGAAGGAAGAGGACTGGATCCGCGCCGTGAGCGACGAGACGGCTAGAAACATCTCATCGGTTCTGGCCAGCAACGTCACCGGCGGTACCGGCAAGAATGCCAGGCTCAGTGACGGACACATTGCGGCTGGAAAAACCGGGACAACCAACGATTCGGTCGATGCATGGTTCGTCGGCTTCACGGACTACTACGCGACAGCGGTGTGGCTCGGCAAACCGGACGATGCGAACACCAAGATCCGCATCCCCGGCTGGAACAGCTTCGGTGGCGGTCTCCCGGCCACCATTTGGGGTGCCTATATGAACGAGCTCCACCAGGGACTCGAGCCATCGGAATTCACCGAGCCCGAACGGATCTCCGGTGGCCGATACCTGAAGGTCAAGGGTGAAATCGACTTCTGCGACAGCGGGCCGATCGAGGGTAAGACGGTGGGCACCGAACTTATCGACAAGAACGGCGATGGTCGGCCGGACTGTTTCCGCCGTGTCACAACCACAAGCGAACCCGACCCCGAGGGGCCGGACGGGACTCAGGCGCCGCAGCCCAATCCAGAGCCTCAGCCCCGGCCGCAACCGACCATCCCGACACCGCCGACCACCGAGGTTCTGCCCGACGACGGCTGAGTCCCTGCGCCGAGATCCAACTGTGGCGACGCGAGGCCACTATCTTCTCGCTAACGTTCCTGTGGAATGCCTTGAAGACAGGTTCCAGTCGCAACAGATGAGGACGACACGGATTGGCCTCCCAGTCATACGAACAGATTCTTGAGATTCAGTCGCTCGACGTCTCCACTCGTCAGCTTCGCCACCGGTGTGAGAACCATCCCGCTCGGCTGCGGATTGCCGAGATAGACGGTGAACTCGTCACCCACGACGCAGGCGTTGCCGTAGTAGCCGAGCAACAACATGAGCTGCAGCGGCAACAGAAGCGCATCGAGGACGAGGTGGCGCTGGTCGCCGATAAGCGTCAGGACATCGATGGCAAGCTGTACGGCGGTGCTGTCACCGCATCAAAGGAGCTGCTGGCGCTGCAGGGCGAGGCGGCGTCGCTGTTGAATCGCCAGACTCAGATGGAAGACGATGATCTCGTCATCATGGAACAGCTCGAGGACCTGGATGACAAATTGGCGGTTCTGGCCGAGGCCCGTGGCGCCTTCCAACAGGAGCGAAGCGCCCAGGAGGCCGAGCTGCAGGTGGCCATCGTCGATATCGAGACCGAGATCGAAACGATCATCGCTCAGCGTGACAGAGCGGCCCAGGTCGCCAACACCGTGCTGCTGGACCGCTACGAGAGCCTTCGAGAGGAGTTTGGTGGTGTGGCGGTGGCCAGGCTGGTCGGTAGCAGATGCGACGGTTGCCACATGCAGCTCTCGGCGGTGGCGGTGGATCAGATCGGCAAGATGCCCGAGGACGCTGTCGTAACCTGCGAGGAATGCGGCCGCCTACTGGTTCGCTGAACCCGTGCTGATCTGGTTTTTGGTTGCCGCGCCATTCCTCGTGGCAGAGATCTTCAAGAGCCCGATGGTCGACTATCGGCTGGTCGCGCTCGGAGCGCTCCTGCCGCTGATCGAATTGGGACTGGGAAAGGCCTTCGTCTTTCACACCCTGCTGGCTCCGGTGCTGGTACTGACCGTCGTCATGCTTGGCACCATGGGACGCCGCCTGATCAGACGGCGGCTGCTCGGTATTCCGATCGGCCTGTTCTTCCACCTGGTTCTGGACGGCACGTGGACCTCCTCCTCGCTGTTCTGGTGGCCGGCGTTCGGCCTATCCTTCGATGGAGAACGAGTCCCGGAGACAACGTCGATCGGCTGGCGATTCCTGCTGGAACTGATCGGGATAGGCATAGGCGCCGTGGCATACCGCCGCTACGGCCTCGATGACCCCCAAAAACGTTCCCGTCTGGTCAAAACCGGCCACCTGACATCGGCGTGGGCCGGATGAGTCCAGAATTGCATTTGAATTCGGATTTGATCGCACCATGGGTGGCACAACTTGGGCGGCAACCTACCTTGAGTATCTCATGAGTCTGTTCATTTGTCGGCATGGCCGAACCGAGGCGAACGCATCAGGGCTGCTGCTTGGACGGGCTGACCCCGAACTGGACCGGATTGGCGAGGCTCAGGCCCAGGCCATTGCCGCCGCGGTCCGCAACGCCGAGATCGTGATCAGCAGTCCGCTTGCTCGATGCCGCCAGACGGCCGAAGCCTTCGGCCTCGATATCGCCACCGACCCTCGCCTGATCGAATTGGACTACGGCGACTTCGAGCTCAAGCCACTGAGCGAGGTTCCGCCGGAGACCTGGGCCAAATGGCGCAGCGACAGCGACTTCCGCCCACCGGGGGGAGAGACGCTCAACGAACTCGGCTCCCGGGTCTTTGCCGCCCTCGACGAGCTGGCCACCGATGCCGTCGCCCGAGATGTGGTTGTTGTTACCCATGTCTCGCCGATCAAGGCTGCCATGGCCTGGGCGCTGCAATGTGAGATGAGCGTCTCCTGGCGCTGCTTCGTCGCTCAGGCATCCATCACCGAGATCGCCGTCACTAAGAACGGGCCATCGCTGCGGCTGTTCAACGGGGTCTCACATCTCGACTCGATGCAAAGGACAGTTGGTTGACCATGAGGGAGAAGGCCCGAGAACCGGTCGTCTCGTTCGCCGACGGGGAGGTTCGACCTCGCTGGCGAGGTCGGCTCCACTTCGTCGGGTTTCTGGTGAGCTTGCCCGCCGGTCTGGCGCTGCTCTGGCTAGCCGACTCGGTCACCGCCACCATCGCCTTGCTGGTGTACGCCCTCAGCCTGATGGCCCTGTTCGGTACGTCTGCGGCCTATCACCTTCTGGCCCGCACGGAGCGAGCCCAGCTCATCATGCGGCGGCTGGACCACTCGATGATCTTCGTTCAGATCGCCGGAACATACACGCCGGTCTGCCTCCTTGGCCTACCGCCCGGATGGGGGTATCCCATGCTGGTCGTTATCTGGTCGGCCGCCATCGCCGGGGTTGTGGTCAAACTACTGGCCGGTGCCCGTCTGTTGCGTATCAGCAACGCCCTCTACATCGTCATGGGCTGGGTTGCCATCGGGGCGCTACCGGTCATCCTCAACCACTTCACAACCGGCGAGTTCGTGCTACTGCTCCTCGGCGGGGTGATGTACACCGTTGGTGCCGCCCTTTTCTATTGCCGCCGACCGAGGTTGAAGCCGTCGATCTTCGGCTACCACGAGGTCTGGCATGGCTTCACCGTGGTGGCCGCGTTGGCACATTTCGGCATGGTCTGGTTGGTGGCCTCAACAGCATGAGCTCCGCCGCCCGGCCCCTGTAACGCACCCGGACCCGGTAACGCTGCCCGGACCCGGTCACGCCCGACGTGGTCTGCAGCCGCCGCTGCCGCCCGGCTCCAACTCATCGGCTGGGGAGCACAAGCCAAGGTTCGAGAATCGTGGTTCCACCGACACCGTCTTCAACGACGAGCTGCCAGAGCGGCGGATCGGAATCGACGCTGTAGTCCTGGACTTCTATCACCCGCCAAATGATTCCCGCCAGGTCCTTAACGTTGTCACCGGGGAGAAAGGCCATGTCCCAGCGGCGAGCGGCCAGGTCATCTTTCGTCTGTCCGGTGGCATTGTTGTCTTGGCTTGACCGCTCGTGGTTTTGAGTCACTGATCTCCCTGTTGCCGAAGCCAGGCACCGGACTTCTGTGAACCGATCCAGGATTTTGTTCGGGTGAGTCGACCTGTAGGCGGGGTTCTGTTCACGGCGCCGTTACCGGCATCCGATCGGTGACCATCCATCTATGCGGTCTACCCGGGACTACCGAGCCCGAAAGCCCGGGGGCGGACAGCCCGTTGCCCCGTCTGACCTTGCTCCGGATGGGGTTTACCAAGCCGACCGAGTCGCCTCGGTCGCTGGTGCGCTCTTACCGCACCGTTTCACCCTTACCTGTGATCGGAGACCGACCCATCGGCGGTTTTTTTTCTGTGGCACTTTCCTGCGGGTTCCCCCGACTGGCCGTTAGCCAGCATCCTGTCCTATGGAGCCCCGACCTTCCTCAATTCGCCCGAAGACGAACCGCGGTCA
>JAVJHY010015953.1:0-24166 GCA_035593235.1 Phascolosoma agassizii
TGGAATGCCGCCGGCAATCCGGCGATGTCCGTCCCCTTAGGTTGGAGCGCATCGGGTCTGCCCCTCGGAAGCCAGTTCATCGCTAGGCTCGGCCGCGAGGCGACTCTCTTGTCCCTTGCCTTTGAGCTGGAAACCGCGCAGCCCTGGGCCCAGCGGCGGCCCAAGATCGGCCCATCGATCTACGGTTCGTAGTCCCAACCGGAGTTGATGTTCACATCGATCGGGACCGTAGCCATTCGTCGATCGAGCGGGTCAGAGCTAGTCGTGTGGTGAAAGACCAAACGAAGTTGGCTCCCGTCCTGGATCAAGTCGGCGCCACCGGGTGAGGTCGTTCTGTGCCACCCGCTCAGCTTCGGCCATCGCTCGCTCGATGAGTTGGAAGTCTCGATGACTCGCGTGCAGGGCGACCAGATATCATCTCCACAATCGGCGAGTCCGATGCCGTAGGAGCCGTCCTCGAAGTTCCCGCCGGAGTAGAGGAGGAGATAGCGCCCCTCAGTCTTGACCATCGTCGGTGCTTCGACAGTGCACTTCTCCCAATGGTTCGATTGCGAGGTGCCGGGATAGCCACGGGCAGTCAAGATGACGGCCGCTTGGCTGCTTGCGTGTCCTGCGTCGGTCATTTTTCGGATGGCGATCGTCCGCGTCCCAGAGCATCGCTGACGATTCTGATGGTCGCGGCTGTACAGTAGGTACAGCTGCCCGTCATCGTCCTTGAAAAGCTTGGGGTCGATGGCGCCCCGGCCCCCAGCCGGGGCAACGAGCTGGTTGTCATCGATCTTGACGAAGGGACCGACCGGAGAGGCGGAAACCGCGACGCCGATCGAATGGTTAGCGCCGGCCTGCGAGGTTGCGGAGTAGTACAGGTAGTAGAGCCAAAAGCTTGCACCCGGCAGGTTGACGAACACGCGATGGCTCGAGGGACCCCAGAACTCGCCGGTGGCCCAGCTGGGCGGGTCACTGATGGCCTGGCTAGAAAGGGGCCAGCCCTGAGTGAGCGAGCTCGAGGAGGCCGTGCTGATGTACGCACCCGTTGCGTAGCCATAGTAGGTGTTTCCGTACTTGACCACGGAAGGATCCGGAAAGTTCCATCGTTGTTGAAACAGCAGGTTTCCTGCATCCGTGTTCGTGAAGCTTCCCGTGACAAGACAGCCGAGGGGGAGCAGGCCCGACGCGACGAGAAGGGTAAGGCACAGCAAGCTCGATCGACTCATTGAGTTCCTCTTCATTGGGGTGCCCCAATCTTACATCGATGTTTGACGCTTGTTTAGAAGAAATTAGGGCCAAGGTCGGTGCGTTCTCCGTTCGACCAATAGATGTATTCGTCGTCCGGCGCGTCGGGGATGCTCAAGTCCTTGTCGAGGTTGATCGAGAAGCTTCCGCCGCTGGGCCAGGCCGAGGGCAGCTGCTCGGCGTTGTACGCAGCGAGCGCGGCCTGAAGCTCAACGAGCTTGTCCGGTCGTTCCTTGGAGAGATCGACCTGCTCGTGTGGATCGTTCTCCATGTCGAAGAGCCAGGCGCGGCCTGGCCGATCGCTCACATTCATCTTCCAGCCCTCGAGAAGGGCGCCCTGGGACGCACCGCTCCTCCAGACGAGTCTGTCGTGGGGGACGTTCGCCGTCTCTCCTCGCACAAAGCTCAGCAGATCGACGCCATCAATCGGACGATCCGTGGGAAGGCCCCAGCGGCTGCAGTGGCAAAGAGATCGAAGTGGTGAACTGGCGCATCGCGCGTTTCGCCCGGCTTGATGTGCCCGGGCCACCGCATGAAGTACGGCACATGGGTTCCGCCCTCGAACAAGGAGATCTTCCAGCCCCGGAAGGGCTCGTTGACGTCGAGAAGACCAATGTAACCTGCGCCGCCGTTGTCCGAGGTGAACATCACCAAGGTGTTGTCTTCCAAACCGTTCTCGCGCAACGCGTCGAGCACCTGGCCGACGCCGCGATCCAGAGCGCGAATCATGGCTGCATAGACTCGCTCACGATGGTTCTCGATGTGCGAGAGCGCATCGTAGTCAACCTTGGTGGCCTGCAGCGGGGCATGGGGAGCCCAGTGTGCCAGGTACAAGAAGAAAGGGCGATCCTTGTTGGCCTCGATGACCTTCACGGCGTCGTCCGTGTAGTAGTCGGTCAGGTAGCCACCGGGTTCGAAGCCGGGTCGTCCGCAAGGATCAAAACGATACTCGGGGGTCTCTCGCCGGCAGTGCGGCCCTCGGGTTCAGAGCCGGAAGCCCACTCGATGGCCTGATGGGGGCCCACTGGAGTTCGGCGTTCAGCGGCTCGTTCGATTCCATAGAGAAGAATCTCGGTCAGGTTGGCGTAGACCAGAGCTCCAACAGCCAGGAGAACCACACCCATTCCCAACGCCCATTTCCCGAGCTTGCCCATTCAGCATCTCTCCTTCGACCTTCCCGGCGGGTCGGGGGCGGATGCTACAGGCGACCCCCATGCGCTGGCTACTCGATGGCCCCGGCGATCACGAGTTCGGTGACCTCTTCCTCGTTGAGGCCGAGGATACCCTGGAGGATCTCCTGATTGTCTTGGCCCAAAGTCGGAGTGACTCGTTTCACGCGGGCTGGGGTTTCCGAGAAGCGGGTTCGGGCGTTCTCGAATGGGACCGGGCCCACTACGGAATGATCGAGCGTGATGAAGTGCTCCCGGGCAGCGAGCCCAGGGTCTTCGAAGCAGTCGCGGCTTTGGGACACACGGTGGGCCGCAACGCCCACGGCTTGGAGCTCGGCCTCCAACCCCGCGACATCTTGGGGCGCGGTCCATGCGGCGATGGCCGCGTCGAGTACTTCGCGATGCTCGACGCGCGCGGCAGGCTTCGCGAAGCGAGCATCGCGTTCCCAGCCACAACCGGCGCGCCTGGCGAACGCGAGCCAGGTTTTCTCGTCGGGCGCCTCGATCGCAATCCAGCGCTCATCCCCAGCGGCCGGGTAGACACCGGCCGGGGCGTGATGCGGCGAAGCGTTGCCCAGCGCGCCGGCGGCCCGACCATTGACCGAGGCCTCCAGCACGACGGATCGCAGAAAGTGAATGGAGCATTCCGCCTGGGACAGGTCGATGTGCTGGCCGACGCCGGTGCGACGGCGATGCTCGACCGCCGCCAGTAGCGCGGACACGCCGAACCGGGGCGCGACGTAGTCCGTGTAGGCCATGAAGGGCGCGGAGGGTGCCCGGTCGGGCCAACCGGTGACGTATCCAAACCCGGCGAGCGCTGCGCCCATGGTTCCGTAGCCCGCAAGAGTGCTCTCCGGCCCGGTTTGGCCCGAGAGGCAGCTCGACAGCATGATGATCTCCGGCTTTCGCTTTCGGAGCTCGGGGTAGTCGAGCTTCCAGGCCTTCATCGCACGGGGTGAGAAGTTCTCGACGACCACATCCGCCCAGTCCACGAGCTTCATCACCACCTCGCGCGCTTCTGGCACCTTCATGTTGAGGCCCAGACTCAGTTTGCCCACGTTGATGTTGCCGAAGTTCCCGGATCTCTCCGTGCCGGGGTGCCCGTCTTTGAACGGCACGCCAGCTCGCAGGGCGTCGTGAGCTGAGCCGGATTCGATCTTTACGACCGTGGCGCCAAAATCGGCCAGCTGCCGCGTGATCGCGGGCCCCGCATAGACCCAGGTAAAATCGAGCACCTTCAAGCCCTCGAGAGGCGAGGTCCGAGTTTCCGGTGTTGGGGCGGGGTTCTGCGTGGTGTGTTTCTCGGCGAGCACCGCCTCGGTGTGCTCACCCAACCGCGGCGGCGGTGCATCGAGTCGCAGCGGGGTTTCGCTCAAGCGGGCAAAAGGGCCGGCGTGCACGATCTCGCGGCCGACCGTCGGATTCTCGATCGGTCGCCAGAAGTCGCGTTCCGCCAGCTGCTTTGAGCGAACCAGGTCGAGCCCATCCGAGAGCGGGACCAGGAGAAGCTTCCGGTCGAAGGCGGCGGCGTACAGCTCGGCCTTCGTCTTCGTCTGGGTGAACCGCTCGATGGCCGCCATGGCCTCTTCGTGCCACTCCGTGGTGACCCCTCCGTTCAGCATCAAGGCGCCGTAGCGCACCCATTCCTGGTTCTTCTGCTCCTCGGTGGCGAAGCCCTCCTCGTACATCCAGTCAAAGAAGCGCGCGGTTCCGCGCCCGATCGGCTCTCCGAACAGGAAGGTGAGGTTGATGAAGCCGTCCTGGCACGGATAGATGAAGCGGATCTGGAAGGCCCCGGACTGAACGCCGCCCCCGAAACGCATGAGCTGATCTGCGCCCCAGCCGTGGCTCAGGACGACGGATTGGGTGCTCGCCATGGCCGCGGTCTCAGCAGAAATGTCGAGGTGCTGGCCTCTCCCCGACCGAGCTCGTTCCGTGAGCGCGATCATCACGCTGGCCGCCGCCTCTGCCCCTGCGTGCTGAAAGGTCTGGGGCACACTGCAACGCAGCGGCGCGCGGTCGGCGTCGCCGGTCAGGAACATCGCGTTTGAGGCCGCACTGACCGTAAGGTCAGTCGCGGCCCAGCCCGCCTTGGGCCCGACCTCTCCGAAGGGCGTGATCGAAGCATGGATCAGGCCTGGCTGGCCGGCGGAGAGGGCCGAATAACCCAGGCCAGCGGGTGCGCGCGCCTCCGCGGGGAGCGTGTCGAGCCACACATCTGCGCTCTGGGACAGGGCCCGCAACCGCTCCTGGTCGTCCGCGTCATCGAGGTCCAGGACGACGGAGCGCTTGCCACGGTGGGCGGACCAGAACTCGAGGCTCCGGTCGGGAGAGACTTCGTCGTCGGCGAAGGGGCCTAACTGTCGGGAGGGATGACCGCCCGGGGGTTCGATCAGGATCACCTCCGCTCCCAGATCGCTCAGGATCTGCCCTCCGATGGCTGCGCCGCCGTCGGTCAGATCCAAAATTCGCAGGTGGGAGAGCATGACTTTCTCCAAAAAAGCCGCAGAGGCCGCGCAGATTTCTCTTCAGCTTGCACCGGGTCCACCGAAAAGGCGAGAAAACAGACGGTCGTCGAAAAAAATGCTTGGATTGCTTCGAGCGCCCGTGTAGTTTGCTCTTTTCCTTGAAGGAGGCGTTTTCACAGACATGAGTCATCGCGAATTCCACATGACGGGCACCGCCGGCCAGATTTCTGCTTCTGGTTTGGCGAGTCGCACCGCTTCCGGCTTCCGAGCCCGAGGCTGGTCGAATGCCGCCGCTGCCGCCTTTGATGGCGTTTGCTCGTCTGCTGGTGGGATTCATGTGCCGACTGTGAAGGCGTACTGCCAGACGCCTGATTCGCTTGACGGCAATGGGATTCGCGGAATCCCAGCACCCTAGGAAGACCTAGTCGTTATTCAACGGCCTTCCGGGTGCGAACCCGGAAGGCCGTTTTCGTTGAAAGACGAAACCGCCAGCCGAGTTCGGACCCGGGGCCAAGACTGAGTGCCCCATGCTTTACCGAACGAACGCATCGACCGACCCCGAAATCATCCGTCGCTACACCGACCAACCAGCTCGACTGCCGCTTCACGTGCGGCAGGCCATCGAGGCAGGCTGGGGCGGCGATCCTGTCTTGCTCTATGCGCTGTCGGACCTCGATGGCAGCCTCGCTCTGACCGAGTCGTGGGTAGCCCTCGGACCGCGCCACGTGGCGGTCGTACGAAGCGTCGGCGGTCGGCTGGACGTGCAGACCTTTCGCCGCTCGGCCATTCACGAGGTTCGCCTCGAGCCGGGGCTTACCTGCAATACCCTGCGTTTCCTGGGAGAACCCGGAGATTCGGCGTTGGCACGTGTGCGCTTCACCCATCGCCAACGAAGAGCCATGGAGAACCTCCCGTTCCTCATCGAGTGTGAGCTCGACGGCAAAGAGGCGCCTGCAGCAGACCCGGACGAAGTCTGCGCAGACTCCGTGGCAGGACCGGTCCGAGAAGCCCAGGCGCTCGTCGCGGGAAACGACCTGGCCGTGGTGTGGCGACTGGTCAGCTACTTGCGCCCGTATCGAGGGCAGGTGGCGTTCGGTCTTGCCTCGGCGGCGGTGCTGACGCTGCTATCGCTGGTGCCGCCCTACCTGACCGCATACCTGATCGACGAAGTGATTCGTCCGGTGCAGGATGGGACGAAGGCATTGGCCGAGGTCCAGATGGTGGTCTGGTGGGCGGTCGCGGTGATCGGCGGGAGCTACCTGCTGCGTCAGCTCGCAGCGTGGGCCCGCTTGCGCTGGATGGCGATTCTTGGCGAGCACGTCGCGCGCGATCTGCGCACCGAACTCTACGAACATCTCCAGAAACTGTCGCTCGCATTCTTCTCGCGGAAGAAA
Source organism: Phascolosoma agassizii (assembly GCA_035593235.1). Classification (NCBI taxonomy): domain Eukaryota; kingdom Metazoa; phylum Annelida; class Sipuncula; order Phascolosomatiformes; family Phascolosomatidae; genus Phascolosoma; species Phascolosoma agassizii. Next base: position 6,265 of record JAVJHY010015953.1, read on the forward strand.
ACCGGAAGTCTGATTACCCGGGTGACGGCAGACACCGATCGGCTTTGGGAGTTCTTGGCCCTCGGGATCGTCGATGTATCCCTGGCCATTGCGATGCTGATCGGGCTGGCGGTGGTCTTGATCCACCTGGATTGGCGCCTGGGACTGATCGTGACGGTACCGGTTCCGTTCCTTTGTCTTTGGGTGTACGTCCACGGCCGCAAGATGAACAAGCTGTTCTTGCGCGCGTGGCGCAAGTGGTCCCAGGTAACGGATGTCGTGTCGGACACGATTCCGGGCATGAAAGTCGTCAAGGCGTTCCATCAGGAGGATCGGGAGAAGCAGCGGTTCGACAAGCGCAACCAGACGGTGACCCGCGAGTTCAACCGCATCCATGTGATGTGGACCTCGTTCTGGCCTGGGCTGATGCTTGTGGTTCGGGTGTCGATCGTGTTGGTCTGGGTGTTCGCGATCCCAAGGCTTCTGCCTGGAGAGTCGGAGCTGGCGAACACACTCTCGTCGGGAACCTTCGTGGCTTTCCTGCTCTACATGACGATGTTCCTGCATCCGATCGAGATCATCGGGCAGATGGCGCGGGTCATGAACCGGGCCACTAGCTCGGCGCATCGCATCTTCGAAGTTCTAGACACCGAGCCTCAGGTGACCGACGTGGCGCACCCGGTGCGCCTCGAGCCTCTCGAGGGGCGGATCGAGTTCGAGAACGTGTCCTTTGGCTACGACGGAGTGCGCCAGGTCATTCAAGGCGTGACGTTCACGGTCGAGCCCGGGGAGATGATAGGACTGGTCGGGCCTTCGGGCGGTGGCAAGAGCACGATCACGAACCTGCTCGCGCGTTTCTATGACGTCACAGCGGGGGAGATCCGAGTCGACGGAATCGATGTACGTCGTCTCGACACCGGTTGCTTTCGGCGTCAGCTCGGAATGGTGCTCCAAGAGCCGTATCTGTTCCATGGGACGGTGATGGAGAACATCCGCTACGGGCTTGCCGACGCCACGGAAGACGATGTCGTCGAGGCTGCGATCACGGCCAACGCTCATGACTTCCTGTGCAAGCTGCCTAACGGTTACGAGACGACCGTGGGCGAGCGCGGGCAGACCTTGTCGGGCGGGGAAAGACAGAGGATCTCGATCGCGCGGGCCATTCTGCATGACCCGCGCATCCTGATCCTGGACGAAGCGACAAGTTCGGTGGACACGGAAACCGAGTTCAAGATCCAGCAAGCGCTGGATCGGCTGACCCACGGGCGCACGGTCTTTTCGATCGCCCACCGGTTGTCCACGCTGCGAGGTGCGGACCGAATTCTGGTGATCGAAGACGGAAAGCTCACCGAGCAGGGCACCCCGGCAGAATTGCTGGAACGGGCAGAAGGAACCTTCAAGAACCTCTGGAGTCTGCAGCAGCAGCTGCAGGCCTAGATCGGGAGAGGACAAGGAGAGATGGACATGAAATCCAACACGCGACAATGGCGAGCCCATTCGGCTTCGAGCCGGCGCGGGCGCAGCATGGGCCAGCAGGCGCCTCGCCGACCCACGGCAGGGCTCGAGCTCTGGCGCGGCTCGGATGGGCAGCTCTGGGCTCGAACCGTGGATCAAACCCAGGCCGTGCGCCCGGTGCGATGCTTCCCGTGGACCGACCCGACCCGATTCATCTCGCTTCGGGACCGTGACGACGAAGAGGTCGCGCTGGTTCGGGATCTCGGGGAGCTACCCCATGCAGGACAACGGGCGCTCGGAGCCTCGCTGCTCGAGGCTGGCTTCGTGCTCGTCATCGAGGCGGTGCTTCAGGTGGAGGAAGAGATCGAGATTCGCACGTTCCTGGTGCGGACCGGTCGCGGTACTCGGAAGTTCCAAACCCTCCGGGACGAGTGGCCCCGAGAGATGCCCGAGGGCGGCCTCCTGATCAAGGATGTCGCAGGGGATCTCTACCTGGTGCCCACCCCGGCAAGTCTGGATGCCCGAAGCCGGCGCCTTCTGTGGGCCTTTCTCGACGATTGATGGAGATGATGAGGGCGGGTGAGAGCCCCGGTCGCCGTTCCCCCCGGCGGCCGGGGCATTTGGAGATGTGATGAGCAAGAACGAACGCGTTGAAGAGCATTTGATCTACGGCGGGCGGGCAGACCTGTACGACCCTTTGTATCGAAACAAGAAGGACTACCCCGGCGAAGCCGAGGCGCTGCATGAACTCCTACTCCGTGAGGGCGTGCCCGATGGCGCGAGGCTGGTCGACGCCGCCTGTGGAACAGGTTCCCACCTCGAGGCCTTCACACGTTGGTACGACGTGGCCGGCTTTGACGGCTCGGCGGAGATGCTACGCGTGGCCCGGCAGAAACTGCCTGGCGTGGATCTTCGAGTCGGGGATCTCACGGACTTCCATGTCGACCCGCCCGTTCCGGCGCTGACCTGCCTGTTTAGCGCCATCGGCTACGTCTTCCCCGAGGATCGTCTGCGACAATCGGCTCGCTGCTTTGCCCGTTCACTGGCACCTGGCGGTGTCGCCATCATCGAGCCCTGGGTGACGCCTGCCAAGTTTCGTGAGGGCACCGTGGGGATGGAGGCGGCCGGCGACCAAATTCCGAAGCTGGCTCGCATGTCGACGACCGTCCGCCAGGGCAACATGACGACCGCGAATATGGAGTGGATGGTTGGCTATCCGGACCGCATCGAGTACTTCAAGGAGAAGCACGACCTCTGGATGGCAACCGAGGAAGAGCTGTTAGGCGTGTTTCGTGAAGCGGGTCTCGAGACGCGTTGGGTGGAGCCGGGGCCCATGGGCCGCGGGCTCGTGGTCGCGAAGAAGCCCGCATGAAACGGAGCCTGGTTCGGTAGGCCGCCCGTTTCGCGGGTTCGGCGACGGACGTTAGTCGTATTCACCGCGCTCGGGCGCGCTTTCATGAGGCCCAAGAAGCCAAGGGGCGCTCGGGTCGGTGACCTTGCGATGAAGTTGTTCGCGAGCCGGCGACTATCGAGCCCGACCCTCCCGCCAGGCCTGGATAAGCTCCTCGTAGCGAACGGTCTGGCCCTGGGGCTTCTCATTGTCGAGCTTTGCTTTGGGAGCGCCGGATTTGGCGAGCCAGGTCGCGGGATCGATCTCCGGGCCGAGTTCGGGGCCGCACTCGCCCTGGACCTTGGCACGAGCCAGCCGCTGCAAGACGCGATCCTGCTGGGAGGCCAAAGAGTCGAGGGCCTTTTGGGGCGTCGTCTCCCCGGACACGGCTTCGGCCACGTTCTGCCACCACAGTTGCGCGAGCTTCGGATAGTCCGGGACATTCGTGCCGGTCGGTGTCCAGGCCAACCGCGCCGGGCTTCGGTAGAACTCGATCAGCCCGCCGAGCTTTGGCGCGGCTTCGGTCATCGCCTCGGATCGCAGGTCTGATTCGCGGATCGGGGTCAGTCCGACGAGGGTCTTCTTCAGGGAAACGGTCTTGGAAACGGTGAACTGGGCGTAGAGCCAAGCGGCCTTCCGGCGGTCGAGAGGGGTGCTGTCGAGCAGAGTCCAGGCGCCGGCGTCCTGATAGCCCAGCTTCATGCCCTCTTCCCAGTAGGGGCCGTGCGGCGACGGGGCCATCCGCCATTTCGGGGTCCCATCCTCATTCATCACCGCGATGCCAGGCTGAGTCATGTCGGCGGTGAAAGTCGTGTACCAAAAGATCTGTTGCGCCACGTGCCCCTGAGCGGGGACAGGCCCGGACTCGGAGAAGGTCATGCCCGCCGCTTCCCTCGGCGCGAACTTGCCGAGCCAATCGATGTAGCGGCTTAGCGCGAAGACGGCGGCCGGTCCGTTCGTGGCTCCGCCTCGAGCCACCGAGGACCCGACCGGCTTGCAGCCCTCGACCCGGATCCCCCATTCGTCGACGGGCTTGCCGTTGGGAAGGCCCTTGTCCCCGGCACCCGCCATCGACAGCCAGGCATCCGTGAAGCGCCAGCCAAGGGAGGGATCCTTCTTGCCGTAGTCCATGTGGCCATACACTCGAACGCCGTCGATCTCTTTCACATGGACGCTGAAGAACTCGGCGATGTCTTCGTAAGCTGACCAATTGACCGGGACGCCCAACTCGTAGCCGTAACGCTCCTTGAACTGGGCGCGAAGGTCTGCGCGCTGGAACCAGTCGTGCCGAAACCAGTAGAGGTTGGCGAACTGCTGGTCTGGGAGCTGGTAGAGCTTGCCGTCGGGGCCGGTCCCGAAGCTGATACCGATGAAGTCCTCGAGATCCAGGCCGGGGTTCGTGACCTCTCTGCCCTCGCCTGCCATGAAGTCCGAGAGCGCGATGACGCGGCCGTAGCGGAAGTGGGTCCCGATCAGATCGGTGTCGTTCACGTAGGCGTCGTAGATGTTGCGACCCGACTGCATCTGGGTCTGCAGCTTCTCGATCACGTCGCCTTCCTGGATCAGATCGTGATTGACCTTGATCCCGGTGAGTTCTGTGAAAGCGGGGGCGAGAGTCTTGGACTCGTACTCGTGGGTGGTGATCGTTTCGGAGACGACATTGATCTCCATCCCGCGAAAGGGCGCCGCCGCTTTTCGGAACCAGGCGAGCTCTTCGCGCTGCTGATCCGGTGTGAGCGTGGAGGGAGAAAATTCGGCCTTGATCCATGTGTCGGCGGCCGCTGCCAGGGGGTCCGCCTGGGCAAATGCGCCGGGAGCGAGGGTCAAGAGGAGCAGAGCAACAATCCAACGCATGGGGTCTCCTGTCCGGGAAAGGGCGGCCCGGAGGCTAGGAAGTCTGGGACGTTCTTTCCGTATTTCCGGTGTCCTATAGCGGGCACGAGTGACGGCAGCGAGGTGACAACGGAAATACGGAAAGAACGTCCCCTCGCCGGATCTAACCATGTCTAACCGGAACGAACGATCCATACCAGAGGCAGGGCCGAGAGGCCCAGGGCCGGCCACAGGCTCAAGGGCGTCAGCGCCAGCCAGGCCAGATGAAGGAAAGCGCTGCTCAACAGACCGATGAAGACCCGATCGCCTCGGGTCGTCGCCATGGGCAGGAATCCGCGCCGAAGAAGAGTGGGCGAACGAAGCTGCCAGACCGTCATCCCAGCAAGCAGGCAGCCGATCGCCGTGAAGAAAATGGCAGTCGGCAAGGTCCAGGCCATCCACTCCAGGTCCATTACAAGCGCCCCATCAGACGCGCCCCATCGCGAGGCCCTTGGCCAGGTGATGGCGCACGAACCAGATGACCAGGGCGCCCGGCACGATGGTCAAGACCCCGGCGGCAGAAAGTAGGCCCCAATCGAGCCCGGCCGCGCTGACGGTTCGGGTCATGACCGCGGCAATGGGTTTTGCGTGCACCGTCGTCAGGGTTCGCGCCAGTAAGAGCTCGACCCAGCTGAACATGAAACAGAAGAACGCGGTCACGCCGATCCCTGCGCGAATGGAGGGGAGGAAGATCGTGACAAAGAAACGAGGGAAGCTGTAGCCGTCGAGATGCGCCATTTCATCGATTTCTCGGGGGACCGAAGACATGAACCCCTCCAAAATCCAAACGGCGAGGGGCACGTTGAAGAGGCAATGGGCGAGGGCCACGGCGAGGTGCGTGTCGATCAACCCGAAGGTCGAGTAGAGCTGAAAGAAAGGAAGGAGGAAGACGGCGGGCGGTGCCATGCGGTTGGTGAGCAGCCAGAAGAAGAGCTGTCGATCGCCGAGAAATCGGTAGCGAGAGAAGGCGTACGCCGCAGGGAGGGCGACCGTCAGCGAAATGAAGGTGTTCAGCACCACGTAGCGGATCGAGTTCAAGTACCCGGTGTACCAGGAAGGATCGGTCAGGATGGTTCGGTAGTTCTGCAACGTCGGCTCGACCGGAAACCACTGGAGGCTGTTCAGAATGTCCGCGTTGGTGCGCAGGGACATGTTGAACATCCAATAGATGGGAAGCAGAACGAAGACGAGATAGAGACCCAGGCCCAGGTGTCGCTTCTGGAGCGTCATTCTTCTTGCTCCCCGCTGGTGAGTGCGGTGAAGAAGACGAAGCACAGGCCGAGGATCAGCAGAAAGTAGATGAGGGAGAATGCCGCGGCGGGTCCCAGGTCGAACTGTCCGACGGCCATCTTGGCCAGGTACTGGGAGAGGAAGGTGGTCGTGTTGCCAGGCCCGCCGCCAGTCAGGACGAAGGGCTCGGTATAGATGACGAAGCTGTCCATCAAGCGGAGGAGCACCGCGATGGTCAGGACCCCGCGCAGCTTGGGTAGCTGGATGTAGCGAAAGATCGCCAATCCCGAAGCGCCATCGATGCGGGCTGCTTGGTAGTAGGCCTCCGGTACGGAGCGCAGGCCCGCATAACAGAGCAGGGCCACCAGCGAAGTCCAGTGCCAGACGTCCATCACGATCACGGTGGCCCAAGCGTCCCCGGGATTCAGTGCGTAGTTGTAGTCGATCCCCATGGCCTGGATCAGCGCTCCTGCCAGGCCGATGTCAGCCCGGCCGAAGATCTGCCAGATCGTGCCCACCACGTTCCAGGGGATCAACAAGGGCAGGGCAAGGACCACGAGGCTGATCGAGACGCCGACGCCACGGGTAGGCATAGCCAGGGCGATGGCTATGCCCAGGGGGATCTGGATCGCGAGCACGGTCGCGCTGAAGAGAAGCTGCCGCCCGAGGGCGGCGTGGAGACGCGGATCGCGGAGGATCTCGCGGAACCACTCACTTCCGACGAAGACCCGCTCGCCCGGGCCAAAGATGTCCTGGACCGAGTAGTTGACGACGGTCATCAGCGGTACGACCGCGGAGAACGCGACAACGAGCAAGACCGGAAGCACCAACCACCAGGCTCGAGAATGCTCGGTGCGGTTCATGTCACCCGCTCCCCGTCGCGAAAGAGCAGGGTCCACTCCGCGGGGAACTGAACGAAGCCATCCCCTGCGGGCAGGGCGACCGAATCCGGCACGCGAACTTTGAGCGGGTGTTCGTCCAGGAGAGCGCTGACGATCTTGTGATCGCCGAGCTCGATGACGGACTGAACTCGCACCGGCAAAGCACCCTCTGACTTGGCTTCACAGAATCGGAGGAACTCGGGTCGGATTCCGATTTCGTATCCGTCACCGTCTCTCGCGAAGGGCTCTCTCAGGGAAATCGGGAACGATCCCACGAACGCAGAGCCGGCTTCGATCCGACAGGGGAAGAAGTTCATTCCGGGACTTCCGATGAAGCGCCCGACGAATCGGTGTTGAGGATCCTCGAACAGCTCTTGGGGGGATCCGACCTGAAGCACCCGCCCCTCTTCCATGACGATGATCTCGTCCGCAAAGGTCAGCGCCTCGGTCTGGTCATGGGTGACGTAGAGCAAGGTGGGCTGGGCAGTCTGGTGCACCCGTCGGAGCTTCTGCCGAATCTCCCAGCGCCGCTCGGGGTCGATCACGGTGAGGGGTTCGTCCAAGAGCAAGGCGGCGATGTCGGGGCGAACTAGACCTCGACCCAAGGACACGAGTTGTTTCTGATCCGCGGCCAACTGGCCGGCGGGTTGGCCCAGCAGAGGCCCCAAGTCGAGCATCTCGCTGACTTCCTTCACGCGCTCCTGGATCTCGGCCTCGGCGAGTCTGGCATTGCGAAGAGGGAAGGCCAGGTTGTCGAAGGTGCTCATCGATTCGTAGACGACCGGGAACTGAAACACCTGGGCCACTCTGCGATCTCGCGGCGAGTCTTCGGTGACATCGCGATCGCCGATCCAGACGCGGCCTTGGCTGGGCTGGAGCAGACCGGACAAGATGGAGAGGAGGGTGGTCTTGCCACAGCCCGAAGGGCCAAGCACGGCCACGGCCACGCCATCTTCGAAGACGCGGTTGAGTTCGCGGAGCGCCCAGCTCTCGCCGTAGCGATGGGCGATGGCGGCGAGTTCGATGCGAGCCATCAGGTCGCAGGCGCCGCTGCAAGCGGGCCAGATTCGGAGAAGGCGAAGAGGAGGCTGGGGTCCACATAGACGTGAACCGGCTCACCCGGCTCGCGCGAGGCAAGGCCGGCCCGGTGGAGGACCCAAGGCCGGCCAGGTTCGTTCCCGAGCCGTAGGTGGAGAAAGGTCTCCGAGCCACTCAGCTCCGCGAGGGCGACATTGCCTTCGAGTAGGAAGTCGGACTCGTTGTGACGTTCGAGGGTGAGCCGGTGCGGCCGCACGCCGAAGCGATAGGGCCCGGGTGCGAGCGCGGCGAGATGCGGGGGCGGCGGGATCAGAGCAGAAGGTCGCGTGGGATCGCTGCCCAGGCAGAGGCTGCCGCCCTCGAGACGCCCCGACATCAGGTTCATGGGGGGAAGCCCCGTCAACTGAGCGACGCGTTCATTTGCCGGCCGGCGGTAGACCTCGAGGGCTTCGCCGACCTGCAGCACGCGCCCCTGGTCCATGACCACCGTGCGGCCGCCGAGCATCAAGGCCTCCGACGGATCGCTCGTGGCGTAAGCGATCGTCGAATCACCCCGAGCGAACAGGGTTCGCAGCTCTTCTCGGAGTTCTTCCCTCAGTTTGTAGTCGAGGTTCACCAGGGGCTCGTCCAGCAGGAGCAGTCCGCCCTCGCGAACCAGGGCCCGCCCGATCGCGGTGCGTTGCTGCTGGCCGCCGGATAGTTGTTCGGGCAACCGGGCGAGCAAATCGTCGATGTGCAGGAGAGCGGCAACATCCCGGACTCGCGTTTCGATCTTGTTGCGTGGAAGGCCCGCCCGCCGCAACGGCGCGGCCAAGTTCTCGAAGATCGTCTGGGTGGGATAGTTCACGAAGCGTTGGCGAACCAAACCAACCCGACGTTCACGAGGCGAGACGCGATGGATTTCGCGGTCCTCCAGCAGGACTTGCCCCAAAAAGGGTCTTTCCAGCCCCGCCATGAGACGGAGCAGTGTCGTCTTTCCGGCGCCGACCGGTCCCAGTAGGACGGTGAGCGAACCGGGTGCCAACTCGAGATCGATCGGTCCCAGCCTTCGCTGACCGCTGTTCGATCCTGCGCCCTGCACGCGAAGCGCCAAGAAATCCTCCCTCAGGTTCGTGTCGACTTCGGCACGGGGTGACCCAGCATACCGCCATTCTTCCCGGACTATGCGATCCTCCACGCCCACGGATTGCGCCGCCTCATCGAGACGCCCAGAGGTCGGCGAGATGTCCAAAGGTGGGGAGTCGCCATGAGTCAGTCCGAGAGAGAGCTCGACATCATTCTCTGGGGAGCCACCGGCTTCACGGGCCAACTGGTCGCGGAATACCTGGCTGCTCGCTACGGGCCCGAGGCCGATCTTCGCTGGGCGCTAGGCGGGCGCAATGAGGAGAAGCTCGTGGCCCTTCGCGAGCGCCTCGAAGTCCCGGACCTGCCTATTGTGCTGGGCGACGGGGACGATGCCGCCTCGCTGAGCTCGCTGGTCGAACGGGCACGAGTGATCTGCACCACCGTGGGCCCCTATGCGCGCTACGGCTCCAAGTTGGTGGAAGCCTGTGCGAAGAGCGGCACTCACTACTGCGACCTAACGGGCGAACTTCATTGGATCCGTCGCATGATCGACGCCCACCAGACTGAGGCCGAAGCCTCCGGCGCGATCCTCGTGCCGACCTGTGGCTTCGATTCGATTCCGTCGGACCTCGGTACCTTTTTCGTCCAGCGCGAGGCCCGGGCCCGCTACGGCCAGTTCAGCCCCGTCGTCAAGGCCGGGGTCAAAGGGTTTAGTGGGGGGGCCAGTGGGGGAACGGTCGCGAGCATGATGGACATGATGGAAGAAGCCGCCCGCGATTCCGAGGTGACCCGCATCATGAGCGATCCGTATGCGATCAACCCGACCGGCCGGCGTCACGGCCCGGATGGCAAGGACCGCACCAGCCCTTTTGAAGAGGAGGCTTTCGGAGAATGGACGGCCCCATTCGTGATGGCCGCTGTGAATACGCGGGTCGTTCGGCGTTCTGCCGCGTTGCTCCACTACGGGGACGATTTCAGCTACGAAGAGACGATGCTGACCGGGCCCGGTCTGGGAGGTGCGGCGCGCGCGGCCAGTGTCGCATTGGGCATGGGCATCGGTATGGGCATGATGACCGTGTCGCCGCTGCGGCGATTGGCGGGTAACTGGCTTCCCGCCCCTGGTGAGGGTCCGTCGCGGAAGCAGCAAGCCGAGGGCTACTGGGATCTCCGCTTTTGGGCCGCCCCCCCAGCTGGCTCGTCGGAGTCGCCGGTACGGGTCAAGGTCACAGGAGACCGGGATCCGGGCTATGGCTCGACCTCCAAGATGCTTGCGGAGAGCGCAGTATGCCTGGCGTAGGATGCACTCGCCGCCAACGGAGGTTTCCATACGCCGGCCTCGGCGATGCGAGACGCGCTGGTGGAGCGGCTCCAAAAGAGCGCCGGCGTCGCCTTCGAAGTCTTAGAGTAAGGGTCGGCGGGAAGGACCGCTTCGGGGAGTCGCCAGCCGGGGGTTACGGTAGGATGGCTTCATCGGGTGCTCCCAACGAGAGAGGTGAACGATGTCCACTGGTCCCACGTCGAACGACCCGAGCGAACCGTCGCTCCCTCCCCACTCCACGCTCAGTAGCTACTACGACACCGACCCGGAGCGCAGCAAGTACGTCTACGATTTGTTCAATCGCACGGCGCACCACTACAACACGATCGAGAAGATCTTCGGCAATGGAGGTCTGCTCTATCGCCGGCTGTCGCTCCGCTTCAACGGGTTGAAGCCCGGCATGAAGGTTCTCGACGTGGCGATCGGCACGGCCGCCGTCGCTCGCGGAGCCACGAAAGAAGTGGGGCCGACAGGGCAAGTCTTCGGCGTCGATCCCAACCGGGGGATGATGCGCGAAGCGCGCAAGAACTTCAGTGGGCCGCTCACCCAAGGGGTTGCGCAACAACTCCCCTTCAAGAGCAACACCTTCGACTTCGTGACGATGGGGATCGCCCTCCGCCATGTCTCTGATCTCAAGGCGACCTTTGGCGAGTACCACCGCGTTCTGAAACCCGGCGGAAAACTTTGGATCCTCGAAGGCCATGTGGCCGAGTCGAAGTGGGGTCATTCTCTGACGCGCTTCGTGTGGGCGAAGGTGATCCCCGGCTTGACGTTGCTGTTCACGCGGGACCCGGATGCGAAGCTGTTGATGGACTACTACTGGGATACGGTGGAGCAGTGCGTGCCGCCCGAGAAGATCGTAGGTGCGCTGGAGGGTGCCGGCTTCGAACATCCCCGGGTGCGGGTCACCATGCCTGGCGCGTTCTGCGAGTACAAAGGACAGAAGTCCCAGCCGAGCTGAGCGCCTGGGGCCCTTCGCCCGATCCCTTGGAGGACTCCTTGTCTCCAACGGGGGCTCGACCGGCCACGCCTGGCCTCGTAAAGTTGGCACTGGCGATCGCAGTTCCGTCCCTTGAGGCAGCCTCCGCGACGCCGTTTCGGGTCGGGTCGACCGTGCCTCGGCCCATGGAGATGACATGAACCGTTTCTGGTTGAGCTCCTGCGTCTGGCTTTTCGCCCTCGGCTGTGTGGGGAGCGCAGCGCCGTCCTCTCCTCCTGCCGACCTCGTCTTCTTCGGTGCCAACCTGTTGACCGTTGACCCCGAGACCGAAGGCGCCGACGCGCTCGCGGTGGCCGGTGAGACCATCGTGGCGGTGGGCACCCGCCAAGAAGTCCAAGCGCGAGTCGGCCCCAACACCCGCGTGGTCGAACTCGGCGACCAAGCCCTGGCTCCGGGCTTCATCGACGCCCATGGCCATCTCTCGCTGGTCTTGTCCTTGATCGATTTCGTCAACCTATCCTCGCCACCGGTGGGCCCGGTCCGCAACGTGGACGACATTGTGCGTTTGCTCGGGGAGCGGATCCAAGAGCGAGAGATTCCCGACGGGCAATGGGTTCTCGGCTACGGGTACGATGACTCCCTGCTCGAGGATGGGCGTCATCCCAATCGAGATGATCTGGACCGTGCATCCACCGCTCATCCCGTCGCACTGCTTCATGTGTCGGGACACCTGGCCAGTTTGAATTCCGCTGCACTCGCGGCATCGGGCCTGGATGCGAAGAGCGAGGACCCGCCCGGCGGTGTGATCCGCCGGCGGCCTGGGAGCCAGGAACCCAATGGTGTGCTCGAGGAAACCGCCGCAGGCGCCGTGCTCTTCGCGCGGATGGCGGAAGGTGCCACCGATTTTGCGAGCAACCTACGCAGAGCCATCGACTACCACGCGAGTTTCGGCATCACTACCATCCAGGATGGCGCGGCGGCGCTACCCGCAGTTGCGGGCATGCGGGCTCTCGCCGCCCAGCAGCCTTTCGCCGTGGATGTCGTGGCGTTCCCCCACGTCAACGCCCACCCGATCGAGGCCCCCTTCGACGAGATCGGCTACGACGCCAACTACGAGAACCACTTCCGGGTCGGCGGTGTGAAGTTCGTGCTCGATGGTTCGCCCCAGGGCCGCACGGCTTGGCTGACGGAGCCCTACACCGAGGGCCCGCCCGGCGCGGCGGCGGACTATGTGGCCTATCCGAGTGCGGATCCCGATCACTACCGGGCCCTGGTGGCCCGGTTGATCCAAGCCGGGATCCCCGTCCTGGCCCACGCGAACGGAGATGCCGCGATCGATCTCATGATCGAAGGTGTAGCGGGCGCTGCGGGCGAGACTGCGAGGGATCACCGTTCGGTTGCGATCCACGCCCAGTTGGCGAGAGAAGATCAAATCGACCGGATGGGCGAGCTCGGCATCGTGCCTTCCTACTTTGCCGCCCATCCCTTTTTTTGGGGGGATTGGCATCGGGTCAGCTTTGGAGAGGAGCGGGCCTCTCGGATTAGTCCGATGCGCTCGACTCTCGATAAAGGCGTTCCATTCACGATTCACAACGATGCCCCGGTGGTTCCGCCGGACATGATGCGCCTGCTTCAGATTGCAGTGAACCGGGAGTCCCGAAGCGGGCACGTGTTAGGCCGAGATCAACGGATCAGCGTCGAGCAGGCCCTGCACGCGGTGACCCTCGGCGCGGCCTACGCTTACTTCGAAGAGGATCGAAAAGGATCCCTGAGTGTCGGCAAGCAAGCGGACCTTGTCGTGCTTTCCCGGGATCCCCGCACGACACCCGGCGACATTCAGAGTGTGGCGATCATCGAAACGATCGCTCGTGGCCGGAGCGTCTTCACGGCTTCGCCCTAGCTCCGGTCGGGAACCAGGGCATCGCGTGCTGCCGGATCAAGGCGAGGTCTCCCCGGGAAGCAGTCCGATCTCCTTCAGACGCTTCTTCAAGAACGCGCCCGCCTCGACGGGCGGGTAGCGTCGAACCCGTTCCGGCGTGGCAAAGTGGGCGAGAACGGACAGGTCGCACTCCGGCGGCGCGTGTGCAAAGAAGGGCATGGAATAGCGAGGTCGGTTGGCAGCTGCGCCCGTCGAAGGGGGGTTCACGACGCGATGGGTGGTCGAGGGCAGGACCCCGCCCGTTGCCTGGCAAAGCATGTCGCCAGCATCGACCACGATCTGCCCCGGCTGAGTTCGGACGGGAAGCCAACCGGACGGAGTGAGGATTTCGAGGCCCGAGTCGGTCGCCTCGCAGAGCAGCGTGATCAGGTTGATGTCTTCGTGGGGCGCGGCACGGAACGCTCCGTCGCCCATCCCTTCAGAGATCGGGGGGTAGTGGAGGATGCGCAGGATGCTGTTTCCCTCGACGAGCATCTTCGAGAAGGTGTCTTCGGGCAGCCCATAGGCCAGCGCGAGTGCCTGAAGCAGTCGTCCGGCGCACCGCTCGAGTTCGCTGAAGAGCCGAACCAGTGCGAGGCGCAGCTCGGAAGAATCCGGGGGCCAGACATTTTCAGGGTATGTGTTGGCTCGCGGATGATCCGGCGGCCACTCCTGGCCGACATGGAAGAACTCCTTGAGGTCGCCCGTGTTTCGATTCTTGGCGTGCTCGTGGCCAAAGGGAGTGAAGCCGCGCTGGCCACCCGCGACGCCGCCCGATCGCAGTTTGTCCGCGTCGCTCTGGGAGAAAAAGCGACGAGCCTGTTCGTAGGCGGCCTCGATGGTCCGCGGATCGAGGCCGTGCCCCTCGAGGATCGCGAAGCCGGTCGCCTCGAGGCCCCGCCGCAGGTCCTCGCTAAAGCGAGCTCTGGCCGACGAACCGCCCCGGCGCCACTGTCGCTCGTCGAGGACCTCCACCGTGTGCATGGGGGGAGAATACCGGTGCACCCCGCCTCAGCGACGCGGTAGCCTCGGCGGCTCTTAGCGAAGGGAGAGATGCATGGCTCGCATGTTGGGGATCGGCCTCGCCGTCTTATTCGTTCTGGTGCTTGCTTTCCTCGTCAGCGGATGGTCGTCGCTCGATCGGGACCGCCTGCACAGTGCCAGCGTGGCACGGCTCCCGCTCTTTGACCTGGGTGCTCATCGGGGGGCGGCCACCTCGGCCGCGCCCGAGCGGGTGCGGATCTCCGCCCGAAATCTCGAGTTTCACGGGCGCATCGCAGGTTTCGCCCACGAGGGGGCGCCGGTGCTGATGCTGCATGGCTTCCCCGAGAGCTCGCGCATGTGGGAGCCTCTTCTCACGGCGAGCGCCCGGGCCGGTTTTCGAGCCGCCGCCTTCGACCAGCGCGGCTACAGCCCAGGCGCCCGTTTCGAGGAGACGGATGCGTATCGAATCGCGGAACTGGAGGCCGACGTGCTGGCGGTGGCCGATGCGCTTGGATTCGATCGCTTCCATCTCGTGGGTCACGACTGGGGAGCCATCGTGGGGTGGGGCGTCGTCGAGGCCCATCCAGAGCGCATCCTCAGTTGGACTGCACTGTCGATCCCGCACCCTCGCGGTGTCCGCGAAGCTAACGAAGCGAAGGGGATGCCCCTCTACGTGCGCCTCTTCCAGATTCCGGGTCTCATGGAAGCCATCTTCTCGTTTCGAGGTTTCGCTCTCCTCGACCGGACGATGTCGGAGATCCCTGCCGAACAGGTGGACGAGTACCGCCAACTCCTTTCCGAGCCCGGCGCGATGACCGCAGCCCTCGGCTGGTACCGGGCGCTGCCGTTCCGCCGGGAGGCACCGGTCGGACCCGTCTCTCGACCTGTGCTCTACCTCTACGGAAACCGAGATATGCCTGTGTACGTCGGCTCAGAGCCTCGCGCCGCGCAGGAGAAATGGGTGCTTGGCCCGCTCCGTTCGATCGAGTTCGACGCCGGCCATTGGCTGTTGGAAGAGCACACCGAGGCCGTGCTCGCCGCGATTCTCGAGCATCTCGCGGAGTTCACGTCTGAACGGAACGCCGGCTAGGGCCCGAAGCGCCTTCGGATTGGGCTTGGGCCGCCGTCCGGTCGATGCAGACTCGAGCACCGGAATCAGGAATGCGCCCGCTCCGCCGAGGAACGCTGGCCGCTGTCTCAACGATCCGAGTTAGGCCCTAGTTGCCGAAGTCCCAACCGAGCCCTTCGTCATAGTGCTTCAGTACGTTCTTCGCGATCAGGATCTTGTGAACCTCGTCCGGTCCATCGGCGAGCCGTAGCGTCCGTGCTCCCTGGTAGTAGCCGCTGAGCGGAAGGTCCCCCGAGACGCCGGCTGCGCCCCAGACCTGAATCGCCCGGTCGACCACCC
Source organism: Phascolosoma agassizii (assembly GCA_035593235.1). NCBI lineage: Eukaryota > Metazoa > Annelida > Sipuncula > Phascolosomatiformes > Phascolosomatidae > Phascolosoma > Phascolosoma agassizii. The sequence continues at coordinate 21,743 of JAVJHY010015953.1, forward strand.
TGTGAAATGCCTCCGGCACATAGATCTTCAGGGCGGAGATGTCCGTCCGCGCATCGACCCCCGAGTCCATCTTCTCGGCAGTCTGGATGGTCATCAAGCGGGCGGTCTGGATATCGATGTACGAATCCGCGACGAAGCCCTGCATGAACTGCTTGTCCGCGAGCAAGCCACCATGCACTTCGCGGGTACGCAGCCGCTCGACCATCAAATCGAAAGAGCGCCACATCTGCCCGACGGAATTCATGCAGTGGTAGACGCGTCCAGCGCCGAGGCGATCTTGGGCCGCCGCATGTCCGGAACCCGTGCGACCGAGTTGGTTTTCGGCCGGCACCCGAACGTCTTCGTACTTGATTTCGCAGTGATCGCTGGAGGGGCGACCCCAGACCGGCACACCTCGGATGATGTTCACGCCGGGCGTGTTCTTCGGCACGATGATCTGCGTCATCTTGCCGTTCTTCTCCGCCGGGCCCTCCGGATCGTCGGTTCGGCACATGACGATGAAGAAGTCGGCCTTCCAACCGTTGGAGGTGAACCACTTGTGGCCGTTGATCACCCACTCCTCGCCTTCTTTGCGGGCGGTGGTCTTGATCGAGCGCGGGTCCGAGCCGGCATTGTCGGGCTCGGTCATCGAGAAGCCCGACTCCATCTTTCCTTCGACCAGCGGGACGAGCCACTTCTTCTTCTGCTCCTCGGTTCCGTATTTGACGAGGATCTTCTGGTTGCCGGAGTTGGGAGCCACGACACCGAACAACGAGGCGGCCCCAATGGTGTACGCCAGGATCTCGTTCATGTAGGCGTGCTCGAGGAAGCTCAAGTTGGTGCCGCCATACTCTTCAGGAAGGTGGGGCGCCCAGAGTCCGGCCTCGCGAACCTTTTCCTTGATCTGCTCGCGCAGTTCGACGGCCTCGGATTTCTTCTGCTCGTCCACGGTCCCGTCTGCACCGTGAAACCGCCACAAACGACCCTCATTGGGAAGGATGTCGTTGTTCACGATTTCTGCGGTTGCAAGGCGTACCTGATTGACGCGATCGGACAGGGTGGAAATCGACTGGACGTTCATGGCCATGAGAGGGCTCCTCCGCGAAAAAGGCGCGGCCAGTGTTGCACACGTAGGGAAGGGGCGGCTCTTTCGCGTCTGAGCGGGAGCCCTCGTGCTAGCGTCCCCGCCCGTGAGGACGACCCGCGCCGATCACAAGAGCTTGGTGGAGATCAGCCGGGAGCGGCGGGTCCCCGCTCCTCCGGCCCGCCCCGGGCGGGGCGAGTGCTGCGATCGCGGCTGCGACCCCTGTGTTTGGGACTACTACGAGACGAGCCTCAGCCGCTGGTGCGAGCGCCACGGCGTCGAAAGGCCGACGCCGGCCGAGTAGGTCGGGTCCGATTCGTCCACGCCGATCGTTTTCGGGGTTGTCCTTGATTAAAACATATGTTTTAATTTTTGGATTGGCCATTTCTTGGCTGGAGGGTTGACCTATGTGGAAGCGGATTCTTGGCGGCTTACTCGTGGTGGGTGCCGCGGCGGTTCTCTCCACAGCTTCTGGCTGCAGCCAGGGTGGGGCCAAACTCTGGGCCGCGGAGAAGGTCGGCGATCTCGCCGCCCAAGTCGTTCAGAACGCGGGCGTTGGGGAGCGCGCCGCGGACCTGATCAGTGTCCCGATCGAGGTTCGGAAGCTGGCCGACTCGGTCTACCAGGCGCGCGGCGTCGGCAACAGCCACCTGATCGCGACCTCCGAAGGACACATCGTCTTCGACACCGGTCTCGCAACCCAAGCCGCCAAGCAGCGTCGGCTCCTCGCAGAGGCGGTGCCCGATCAACCGATCACCCATGTGATCCTGAGCCATTCCCACCAAGATCACGTTGGCGGCACCCAGTTCTTCGTCGAGGACGGAACTGAAATCGTCGCACACGAGGAGTTCACCGAAGAGCAGCGCTACCTGAAGGAGCTCCAACCCTACTTGTGGAACCGCAACCGCACGCTCTTCCCCTGGATGCCCGAAGAGCCGCCGACCACCGGTTTCCTTGCATACGGAAACATCGAACCCACGATCCTGGTCGACGAGCCCGAGCCCTTCCGCTTCGAACAAGGCGGCGTGCGCTTCGAAGTCCTCCCCACCCCGGGTGCGGAGGGCTCCGACAACCTCGTGCTCTGGCTCCCCGACCAAAAAATCCTCTTCAGTGGCGACTTTTTCGGGCCCATCTTTCCCCAGTTCCCGAACGTGTTCACGATGAGGGGTGAAAAGGTTCGAAAGCCCATCGAGTACATCCAGTCGCTCGAGCAAATCATCGCGTTGGAGCCGGAGATGATCGTGCCCAGTCACAAGGACCCGGTGCGGGGCAAAGAGGGCATTCGCGTCGCGTTGGTGAAGATGCGAGACGCCGTGCGGTACGTACACGACGCCACGATGGAAGGCATGAACGCGGGCAAG
>JAVJHY010017011.1:0-24144 GCA_035593235.1 Phascolosoma agassizii
CAAACCTACTATATTCGCAGTTCACGCTCTGTGGTGTTGACATGGGGGGAAGCGTCTAACACCCTTCACAAGAGCGTAGGATCCTTGCTCTTCACCGAAGATCCTGCTTACGAATTCGGCACCTATAAGGAGACCTTTTATGAGCATGAAGCATCTCATCTATGTATCCCTTACTGAGCGATAGACCGGTAGAACGTTTTTTTCGGAGTCCAAAATAGGGGTTTCGACAGTAAGTATGGACATCCTCTTTGCTTAGCTCATGACGTGCACACAATTTCGGCGCAGAATGCCCCACAAACAACTAACGAATCTAGGATGCATAGCTGTGCGCCAAAAGCGTCATCGTGCAAATAGATAGTTACGGACGCATCATCAATTATCTGCGCATATCGCTCACCGATATGTGCAACCTTCGCTGCGTTTATTGCATGCCAGAAGATATGCGCTTCATGCCACGGGATGATCTGATGCACACTCACGAAGTTTTGCGTTTTGCGCGGCTATTCGCGGAATTGGGATTCCAGAAAATCCGTTTTACTGGTGGTGAACCTACCCTGCGCCAGGACTTGGTAGAGATCGTACACGGAGTTACGTCACTGCCTAGCATCGAGCAACTTACGATGACGACCAACGGGGTTCTACTAGATCAGCTGGCCCGGCCATTAAAGAACGCAGGACTACAGAGGGTCAACATCAGCGTCGACACCCTGAACGATAAAAAATTCAGACAAATGACTCGCTGGGGAAACGTGCGTGACGTACTCAAAGGCATTCAGGCCGCGGAGGATACAGGGTTAGAAGTGAAACTAAATTGCGTCGTGGTTCGAGGCTTTAACGATACCGAGGACGTGGTGGAACTGGCGAGACTTTCCCTAGAAAAGGCCTGGCAAGTGCGCTTTATTGAAATCATGCCCTTCGGGGGAATATCCGAATTCCAATTGAACCAACTCGTGCCTGAGAAAGAACTGCGCCAAACGATGGAAGCAGCATTGGGACCCCTGCACCTGCAGCATGGGGGGCAGCTCGACGGAGAAGCGCGCATCTATAAGCTCGAGAGGGCCTCCGGCTCTCTGGGTTTTATTAGCTCAGTCACTTCCCCCTTCTGCGAAGGCTGCAACCGGGTCCGCCTCACACCAGATGGGGTACTACGGCTCTGTTTGCTTCGGGACAGGGAAGTGGACTTGCTGACCGCGCTGCGCACCGGCCTGGACGATCACGGTTTGAAGCAGATGATCACAGAGAACATTCGGCTCAAACCTTGGGGGCATGGTCTGGCCGATCAGCAATTTGCCACCAACCGGTGTATGTCAGAGATTGGCGGGTAGGCGTAGACCATCATGCTCGGGGTCAAAAAGGCGGAACAGATCATCCGGGATAGCATCCCTCCCCTACCCTCCACATCGGTGGTGCTACATGCCGCTTGTGGCCAGGTACTGCGAGAGCCCATCGTGGCTGACCGCCCCTTCCCACCCTATGATCGGGTGACCATGGACGGGATCGCGCTCGCTCTGGACGGCTACCGCCAAGGCAGGACCCATTTTACGATTCAGGGCGTGCAGGCTGCTGGACAGGAACCTTTAACCCTCTCGGCTGTGTCCAACTGTATTGAAATCATGACCGGGGCAACACTTCCCAGCGGTTGTGATTGTGTGGTACCGATAGAGGAAGTGAATCTGGACAACCGCATCGCCGTTCTCAAGGCCAACCTTCAGCTTGAGTCCATGCAGCACGTCCACGCGGCAGGTTCAGACCACAAATGCGGCGCGCTGCTGCTGGAACCAGGCACCACCCTCCAGGCGCCGGAACTGGCAATCGCAGCCACTACCGGCAAAGCGCAAGTGCTCGTAGCAGCGCGACCGTCTATTGCCGTGACCAGCACCGGGGATGAACTGGTCGACGTGGTTGAAACGCCGGACGCACATCAGATTCGCCGCTCCAATGGCTACGCCCTACAGGGTGCGTTGGCATTGGCCGGCTTTCACGAAGTAACACTCTCCCACGTGCCCGACGATCGGAGGGCAACCAAAGAGAATTTCGCTGCAAGCCTGGACCAACATCAGGTATTGATCATCAGCGGAGGCTTGTCCAAAGGCCGGTTTGACTTTACACCCGAAGTCCTCGCTGAGCTTGGCGTGACCCAGCTTTTCCATGGAGTCCGGCAACGGCCAGGAAAACCGATGTGGTTTGGAATCGGGGCCGACCAGCAGATCATCTTCGGGCTGCCGGGCAATCCCGTTTCAGCACTTGTCTGTTACTCCCGGTATGTTCTGCCGGCTCTGTATCACGCCATCGGTCATCGTGCCATTGCGCCAGAACGGGCTATCCTGACAGAATCCGTAACGTTTCCAAAACCCCTTACCCTGTTTCAGCCAGTGAAGGTCGTGGAGGATACCGATGGTGTTCGACGAGTTAAACCGGTATCCTTTCATACGTCAGGGGACCTCGTCGCTCTGGCAGGGAACGACGGTTTTATCCAACTTGACGCAGAGCAAGATTTGTTTGAAAAAAATAGCGTGCAAGATTTGTGGCGGTGGTAAAGATATGGAGTTTTTGATTAGTGGCTGAAGACGAACAACATGGTCTTTCCCACGTGAATGTGGACGGACACACCGCCATGGTGGATGTGGGAGAAAAACAGCCGACCCGGCGGGAAGCGATCGCTCGCAGTGAAGTGACGATTCCTGCGGAAGTGGCTGCCCTGTTCAAAGATGGGGAGTTGCACAGCGCCAAGGGCCCTGTCTTCCAAACTGCCATTATCGCAGGTACACAGGCAGTAAAACGAACCGCGGACCTGATCCCGTTCTGCCACCCCATGCCAATTGAAGCCTGTAACCTTACAATCGAACTGGTTGATCATCGCATCATCATCAATTGCCGGGTGGGTGTTTTTCATAAAACCGGGGTAGAAATGGAAGCTCTGACAGGGGCCTCCGTGGCCGCACTAACGGTGTATGACATGTGCAAAGCCGCATCCCAGGAGATGATGATCGGGGAAACGCGAGTGATCCGAAAGACCGGAGGTAAGCATGACATCAACCGCTCATGAACCCGCGGCGTTACATGGCCTGATACTCGCCGGCGGCCACAGCACACGCATGCAGCGTGACAAAGCGCTGCTGAACTATGGTGGACGCGCCCAGGCGGAAGAAACCTTCAACCTGGTTTCTGATTTTACCAGGGAAACCTTTCTTTCCTGTCGTCAGGATCAATGGCAGGACAACACTACGTTTGCGCACTTACCACAGATCCATGACACGGTGACCAAGGCCGGGCCCATGGCGGGAATATTGTCTGCATTCGCCCAGCGACCTAACGCGGCGTGGCTCGTGGTGGCCTGTGATCTGCCCTTTCTCGATGCAAGCACATTGCAAGAACTCATCCACCAACGCGATGCTGAGGCTCCAGCCACTGCTTATCGCAGTACACATGGAGGATTGCCCGAGCCCTTGTGCGCGATCTATGAACCGGCCTCTTGCGACATCCTACAGAATTTTCTAAGCCAGGGTATTCGGTGTCCACGAAAAGTACTGATCAATTCGCCGACGAAACTGATCGATCTTCAGAATCCCAGAGCACTAGACAACATCAATCATGCTGAAGAATATGAGCAAGCTCGCCAGGTACTACAGCGAACGTCAAACGACCGGATGAAGATCCACATTCATTATTTTGCTCAGTTGCGTGAATGGGCGGGTAAAGAATTCGAAACCAGAGAAACCTCCGCAGCTTTTCCATCCGCCTTGTACCAAGAACTGGCTGAACAGTACCAGTTCCACGCGCATACCAGCGACCTCAGAGCAGCGATAAACAATGAATTCGTCGACATGGACGTCCGCCTCCAAGATGGAGATGAAATCGCTTTCATTCCACCGGTAGCGGGAGGGTAACCATGTTCGAACTTTCCGATCAGCCCATTGATACCGCCCTATTGAGATCCCGCATGTGCCACGCCGAGACGGGAGCGTTGGTAACCTTCGAAGGCTGGGTACGAAACCACAATGATGGCAAAGCCGTTGCTTCCCTAGAATACGAAGCCTACGACGCGCTGGCAGGAAAAGAAGCAAGTGCCATTCTCCAGGAGGTCCGAAACAAGTTTGATGTGCAGAAAGTGAGTTGTGTTCACCGAGTCGGACACCTTCAGATCGGAGCCATGGCCGTATGGGTCGGCGTGACCGGAGCTCATCGCGACGACGCGTTTCAAGCATGCCGGTATATCATCGACGAACTCAAGGAGCGTGTCCCCATCTGGAAGAAGGAACACTATGTGGAAGGCCATTCCTCGTGGATTGGGAAGAGCTAATACTTGGAAACGAGGCAAATCATGAAGACAATTAGAGTCCTGATCGGCACTCGCAAAGGCGCGTTCATCCTAACATCTGATTCGGATCGTGTTCAGTGGCGCGTCGAAGGCCCGTTCTTCGGTGGCTGGGAAATCTTCCATGTAAAGGGATCGCCCAGCGACCCGAACCGAATCTACGCTTCGCAATGGACAGATTGGTTCGGGCAACAAATCCAACGTTCCAGTGATGGCGGCCAGGAATGGGAAGCAGTCGGCGGCGAGTTTTCCTATGACGGAAAACCTGGAACACATCAGTGGTACGATGGGACGCCGCACCCCTGGGAGTTCAAACGAGTTTGGCATCTCGAACCATCTCCAAACGATCCGAACGTGGTGTACGCTGGAGTTGAAGACGCAGCCTTATTTCGCACTATAGACGGTGGGGACACCTGGAAGGAACTCCCTGGCCTTCGCCGCCACAGCACAGGCTCGCAGTGGCAACCGGGCGCCGGCGGACTGTGCCTGCACACTATTTTGCTCGACCCCCAAAACACCGAACGAATCTTCGTTGCAATTTCAGCGGCTGGTGCATTCCGAACCGACGATGGAGGAGAAACCTGGAAACCGATTAATCGTGGGCTCATATCCGAATATATCCCCAACCCCACGGCGGAAGTTGGACATTGCGTACACCGATTGGCCATGCACCCAGCGCGCCCAGATGTTCTGTTCATGCAGAAGCACTGGGATGTCATGCGCAGCGACGATGCAGGCGAGTCGTGGCATGAAGTAAGTGGGAATTTGCCAAGCGATTTCGGCTTTGTGGTCGACGTACATGCGCACGAGCCAGACACGATCTATGTCGTGCCGATCAAAAGCGACTCGGAACATTATCCGCCCGACGGCAAGTTGCGCGTATACCGCAGCCGCTCCGGTGGAAACGAATGGGAGGCGCTCACAAAAGGCCTTCCACAGCAGGATTGCTACGTGAACGTATTGCGTGATGCGATGGCGGTGGATTCACTCGATGAATGCGGTGTATATTTCGGCACAACAGGAGGACAGGTGTATGTTTCCATCGACGCAGGAGACCACTGGAGCGCCATTGTCCGAGACCTTCCCACAGTGCTCTCGGTTGAGGTTCAGACATTGACATGATCCACGTGCGTCTTCCTCCTCATCTGCGAATACTCGCTCAGATACAGGATGAAGTCGTCCTGGACGTGACAGGTACCGCGACGATCGACTCCGTCCTTGACGCGTTAGAGGCACAGTATCCAAAGTTGCGCGGATCAATCCGCGACCCTGTTACACGGAAACGCAGACCCTTGGTTCGGTTTTTCGCCTGCGAGGAAGACTGGTCGCATGAATCGGCGGAAGCTCCATTGCCCAACGCAATTGCAGCGGGGCATGAGCCGTTCTACATCGTTGGCGCAATAGCCGGTGGCTAATACCACCCATCAACATTTTTCCGGTATGATAACGAACCTCACTCGCGTCCCAGCAAGGCGCCGGTCACAGAGCCATCGCTATGTATATCCGGTATGAGCCCTACCGAGGCCTACACGCAAGAGCAGTTCCGTCTTTTTTTTGGATACCAATGTCGTCGGCGTTCACGCCCTGACACCGGCCTTTTTGCCCAAGCTTCTTCGGAAACAAGGTTCTCGACTCCTAATCAACGTTTCCAGCGCGGTTGCACGCCTCAAAACATGCCAGGAGCGGCTATGTACACAGCTCCAAATTTGCCCTGGAGGCCCTCACGGAAGGTTATCGATACGACACCTCTGACCACAGTATCGATTTCGTGGCCACTGAACCAGGCGCGTACAGCACAGAGATCTGCAGTAAGAACTTCACGCCCGCGGATGAAAAATTGCTTGCAGCTTATCCAGCGTTCATGGGGACAATGGCTCAGGTGGGGGACGGTATAGCCCGCATGAATCACACATTTTCGTCGCGAGAGCGTGAAGAGTGCTGCAGGTAGGGCTCGAAATGCCCGCGCCTCGGTGAAACCGTGTGGACACACTGTGAAATGAAGCACGGCCATTTCGAGCCGTAGATGCAGTACTATCCACGCCCACAGCAGGAAATTTGTGATTCATGCGGGATAGGTGAGGCGTCCAAAGCCAAGGATGCCAACGATCCCGATGGAGTTGGCCTGACGATTCTTAAATTGATAAATATCGGAGCCGGCAAACGTCCGCTATGGGTGCCCGTGGGAAAAGATGTAACCGAGGTCGTCACAGGCTTGAACAAACACTCTGCTGAATACCAGCGAGGCTTCCTAGAAACCTTTGGGTTTGGCGCCTATGCTCCATATGCAGCTTGACGCGTCGTGTGTGTTCCAACCCTTGGGAGACATTCCTCGTACACGCTTCCAGGGATTCTCGAAGGATGGTTTGAGAACCGTAGCTATCAAAATGTTACGTAGTGCGACTCGGATCTGCGTGCCATTCCGGCCTGACCCGAATGATATGACCCGAATGGCACCCTGGGGTCCACCTCTCAGAGCGTCATTTCTGGCATCGTTCCTGCTCCGTCACAACATTCTGGTGCCAATACCCGATAATCAAAGGAAGTATGAGTAATCATTGTCAATCTAAAGACCAATTGATCGCCGATATTCACCAACTGTGTGAAGAACTGGCTGCTATGCATGACGACAATTGCCAGGACGAATCCCTATTATCAGACAGTTACTACAACACCCTAATTAAACAGATTGATAAATCGTTACTAAAACCTACGGGAACAGCTCACGATTGGCTTGAGAACTCACCGGTTTGTACAAAAATATTGGATCTTGATCTTAATCTGCAATATATGAGCTCTTCAGGTATAAGGGATCTTAAGATCGACGACATCACAGATTATTATGGAACACCCTATCCTCTTCCGTTCTATCCTGATTCGTTCAAGACCTCTATTCTTAATAGTCTTGGGAAAGTCAAAGAAACTGGGACAATTGTGACACAGGAATCTTTTGTAAATGATATTCATGGAGACACGTTATGGTATCGCTCCACGTTTATCCCAGTTAAAGATGAGACAGATCATGTTGATCATATCATGGTAGTATCCATAAATATCACTGCGCAAAAACAGGCTGAAGATACCCTTAAGCTTGCCCTTAGTGACTTGGAAACGCGGGCAGAACTGCATTCTACCGAATTTCATAACAGTGAAGAGCGGTTTTCAATGGCTATGCGCGGGGCCAATGATGGACTCTGGGACTGGAATCTAAAAACAGATGAAGTCTATTTTTCACCTCGATGGAAAAGCATGTTGGGTTATGAGGAAAGCGAACTGGATGCTAAGCTCGATACCTGGGCAGCGCTGGTTCATCCAGATGATAAGGACTGGGTTCTTGAAAAGGTTCAGGACTATGTAGAGGGCCGAGCTGATTCATTTGAAGCTGAAATGCGCATGCGTCATAAGGATGGTCATCAAGTTATTGTTCTATCCCGTGCTTTTCTGGTGCGCCGCTACTCCGATGATAAACCGACTCGTCTGGTCGGAACCCATGTGGATATCACTGAACGACGACAATCAGAACAGTATGTTATAGATACTTCAAACATCCTCAAGATGATTGCAACACGGGAACCTGCAAGCGATATATATGAGGCCATTGCACTGCTATATGAATCACGTCATCCGGGGATGCGATGCTCAATGCTTGTCCTGGTGGGCAACAAACTTAGGCATGGCGGTGCACCAAGCCTGCCTAGGGAGTATTGTGATGCGGTTGATGGGTTGGAATACGGCCCCTGTGTTGGCTCGTGCGGAACATCCACCTATACAGGACAACGAGTACTCGTTGAGAACATTGAGACTGACCCTAAATGGGAGAAGATCAAACATGTGGCTGTACCTCATGGTATGCGCTGCTGCTGGTCTGAGCCCATTAGGAACTCAATGGGTCATGTATTGGGCGCATTTGGCATGTACTACAATTATCCTAAGCTACCCAATGAGGCGGAATCCATTGACCTTGAGTCTGCAGCAAGGCTTGCTGGAATCATTATGGAGAGGGAGAAATCAGAAAAAGAACTCTATCAGCACAGACAGCATCTCGAAGAACTAGTTGCTAAACGCACTTCGGAACTTGAAGAGGCTAAGAAGGACGCGGAAGAGGCTAATCAGTCTAAAAGTGTTTTTCTTGCCAATATGTCTCATGAAATACGCACGCCGATGAATTCGATTATCGGTATGTCGCATCTAATATTGCAAAGTGAGCTCTCTGATAAACAGAGAAATTATGTTAGCAAACTCCATCACTCTGCAGAACACCTTCTTGGCATACTCAATGATATTCTGGACTTTTCGAAAATTGAGGCAGGTAAGGTAGAGATTGAGAATGGTGACTTCAACCTGAAAGATATGATCGATGGTGTCGTAGATATTGTTGGCATGAAAGCTGAAGAAAAGGCTGTTCATATATTAGTAAATATCGATCGAGCTGTGCCGAAGACTTTTGTTGGCGATGTCATGCGCTTAAGACAAGTGCTAATCAACTTAGCAGGCAATGCAGTAAAATTCAGTAATGCCGGTGATAGGGTCTCATTAAACGTTTCTGTTAAGGAAGAGTGTGAGGAGCATGTTGTTCTACTTTTTTCAGTAGTTGATACAGGTATCGGCATAACGCCCGAGCATCAGGCAAAACTCTTTCAGCCGTTTACTCAGGCAGATGCCTCTACTACACGAAAATTTGGAGGGACAGGCCTTGGCTTAATTATTTCCAAAGAGATTGTTCACCTAATGGGCGGAGAGATTTGGGCTGAGAGTGAGGAGGATGTTGGCAGCACCTTCGAATTTTCTGTTTGTTTAGGAACACATTCACATAAGGCTGCTCTGGCCCAAGGAAAAGAGAATCGAAGCGACGAAGATCTTCTGAAGGACATTGCAAGCTTGCATGGCGCAAAGGTTCTTTTGGTAGAAGATCATGAGATCAATCAAGAACTGGCAGTAGAACTATTAGAGAGTAGTGGACTCATCGTGACAGTTGCTAATGATGGTCAGGAAGCATTAGAGCTTTTGGATAGAGAGGAGTTTGACGGCATTTTAATGGATTGCCAGATGCCAGTGATGGATGGCTTTGAGGCTACCACGAAGATTCGCAAGCAGGAGCGCTTCAAAAACCTTCCTATTCTGGCCATGACAGCCAATGAAATGGCCGAAGACAGGGCAAAAGTGGTCGCGGTTGGAATGAATGATCATATCGGCAAACCTATCAACCTTAACAAGATGCTTTTGACGATGGCAAAATGGATAAGCCCTGCTTAATAGGAAATCACTTTCTGAGAGCCCAATTCAACGGTAACCGTCTTACCAAACCCATGTGGCAATATGGCGCGGGTTATGGCCTCGTCAGGGAATTCGGTCCACCACGAACTTGTCGAACGACAATGGATTTGTTTTGGGTCAGTAATCCAGTAGTGGGTCACAAGATATGGCGGTCGTGGCTTGCGAGTTATCCCACTCAGCAAAACTTTTCGGTATACTAAAAGGTTTTTCTGAGTGGGTTAAGGGGTAACAGGCTCAGTATTTTTTCCGACAAGTTTTACCACCAGGTATCATTTATCGGCACAACCTGCTAACGTCCGGCATGTCCATTCTTATTATCCTGACGATAGCCGTTGGCTTATACTTCGATGTTACTTTTCTCGCTTGGGGCCAGGCAGTCACAAACATTTGGGTGTGGTCCATGTTTGGCTGGATGCTCTACCGTTCCAGTGTAGAGGATCGCGTCGGTCTAATCCTCTGTCTGATCTTTGCGACACTTGGGGAGATTTTTCTGTCTCTGATCTGGGGTTTATACGAGTACCGGTTAACAAACATTCCGCTCTTCGTACTGCCCGGCCATTGTCTCCTCTATACATTGGGCGTCATCGCTGCAAAGCGTGTGCCAGGATATGTCGTCTATCTTGTACCCGCATTGGCCCTGCCATACGTTTGCTTCGCCGTCATCTCAGGACATGATACAGAATCGCTTCTTTGGTTCACCATATTCCTAGTGTGCCTCAGGTATGGGCCAGCTAAGAAACTGTATGCAACGATGTTTGTACTGGCGCTGTTGATGGAGATGTACGGCACGTGGTTAGGCAACTGGACTTGGGTGGCGACTGTGCCGGGGCTTGGTCTAAGCAGTTCAAACCCGCCTGCATGCGCAGGTGTCTTCTATTGCCTACTCGACCTGATCGTTACAACCCTAACGCCGATCGTTGTAGCTGGATCGACTTTCGCGCTATCGGACTCCTCTTGTCCTCCTCCTCACTCCCCACCTTGTCAGCCGAAGCGGAACAGCTTACGCTTTCACCTATAAAAAGACCTTATACCACTCTTGCGGAAGTCAAGTTTGCCGACCATGTGGACATACAGCGAATGATCAAGGGGTTCACATCGATCTTGATGGCCTATGCCAAGCGACAGGACACCGGCCGAAATCTTCGCATCCTCGCCCGCTTCTTTGTGGTCCTTATCACGCTGGTCACGGTGGACAGCGTCCTGTTTCACTTTCTGATGAGGCGGGAAGGCCAGGACTTTACCTGGATCACCGGATTCTATTGGACCCTAACAGTCATGTCCACGCTGGGGTTCGGGGACATCACGTTTCATACCGACGTGGGCCGCCTGTTCTCCATCGCCGTCCTCTTGACCGGGATGGTGTTCATGCTGACCCTGCTTCCGTTCACCTTCATCCAGTTTTTTTATGCTCCATGGATCGAAGCCCAGAAAGACTCCCGGATCAGCCGCAGCTTGCCACCTGCGACCTGTGGGCATGTGTTGCTGACGCACGATGACGAGGTGACTCGCTCACTAATTCACAAGTTGGATCAGTACCAGGTTCCCTATGCATTAATCATTCCGGACCTGCCGACAGCACTGGCGCTCAGCGAGGAGGGGCTGAACATTTTGGTGGGTGAGCTCAGCGATCCGGACACGTACCGCAATGCTCGGGTGCACCAGGCGGCATTGGTCGCGGCAACCGGCACCGACATCGTCAACACCACCATCGCATCAACAGTCCGCGGGCTGGCCGAGTCCGTTCCGATCGTGGCCAAGGCAACAGACGAGCACTCGGTCGATATCCTTGAGCTGGCTGGCTGCAATCATGTCCTACGTCTATCCCAACTTATGGGCCACACGCTTTCTCGCCGCAGCATTGCCGGCGACGCCATGACGCATGTCGTCGGCCACTTCGACGAATTGCTGATCGCGGAGGCCTCGGCCGCCAATACACCTCTGGTAGGGAAGACGCTGCGCGAAAGCAAGCTGCGCGAGCACGTCAACTTGAACGTTCTCGGCGTGTGGGAACGCGGCGAATTCAAGGAGGTGACATCTGACACATTGATCCATCAGAATTCCATCCTCGTCCTGGCCGGATCACGCGCCAACCTCGATGAATACGACGAACTATTCTGCATCTACAATGTCTCCAGCAAACCATTGGTCATCATTGGTGGTGGCCGGGTCGGCCGTGCTGCCGGCGCTGCCTTGGGTAACCGAAACATTGACTACCGGATTATCGAGCCGCTCGCAGATCGCATCCACGACGAGAAGCACTACGTGCATGGCAGTGCCGCCAACATCAACGTCCTTACGGAGTCCGGCTTCATGGAAAGCCCTGCCGTGGCCATCACCACGCATGACGACGATCTCAATATCTACCTGACGATTTACTGTCGGCAATTGCGGCCCGACATCCAGATCACGTCGCGCATCACCCTGGAACGCAACATGACTACTCTTCATCGTGTGGGAGCCGATTTTGTCATGTCCTACGCTGCGATGGGGGCCAATACGATCTTCAACCTGCTAAAGCGGGGCAATGTCCTGATGGTAGCGGAAGGCCTGGACATCTTTCGGATGGACACACCAAAATCCATCGTCGGCAAGACGATGGCAGAGCTTGCGATTCGTAGGGAGACCGGCTGCTCCATCATGGCTTACAAGTCTAACGGCAACATGCACATCAACCCAGATCCCTTTACCCCCATCCCAGAGAACTCCGAGATCATCGTCGTCGGCAACGTCGAAGCCGAAGACGCCTTCCTCAAAAGATATGGATCTTCCTAATTCCACTCACTATAACAAAACGGTATAAAGATGGGAGTTTCCATTCAGGTCAGACCGTAAATAATCAATTTCTGAATACGGTAGCGGTTGGTGCTCTTGGTTTTGAATCCGTCAAGCTCCTCTGTAGCTTTTCAAGTTCCTTGACCTGCTCGGCTTCGGCATCCCTCCGTTTCCTACGGATCATCGACACTGCCTGACCCGTCATGCCACCGTAGTGGGCTCCTATCTCGCGCTGCGTCAAGGTCGTCAGCCGCACCGCAAGCTCTACCGCCATCCTCTTCACCAATCCCGCTGATCCACCATGGTCGCTCAAGACCTCAATCTTTACACCAAAGTGGTTCCCTACTATTTCGTCAAGGAACTAGCCCGAATCGATCACAAATTTTCGTCGCGAGATCGTGAAGAGTGCTGTAAATGGGGCTCGAAATGCCCGAGCCTCTCGGTGATGCTGTGTTGTCACACTGCAAGGTGAGAGTCAGTCATTTCGAGCCGTAGTTACGGTGTTCTCCTCGATCATAGCAGAACGTTTGTGAGCGATGCGGGCTAGAACTGGGCGGTGTAAGTGATTCGAGACCAAGGTGACAAAGCCGTCGTGCATATTTGACTCTTATTCGACGATCAGTTTGTCTTGATGGCGACGTGTTGCGGAAGCACAGAAAAACGGAGGAACCCTGCTTGAGTTTTGAAATACGCCCGAAAGACGAACATAACCTAAAGTTGATCTGCAACACCCATCCCGAGGACTGGGCCAACCCGAAGCCTAAGGACGTTTATGACCTTGTCGTGATTGGAGGAGGAACTGCCGGATTGATGACAGCTTCCGGTGCAACAGGGCTTGGGGCCAACGTAGCACTTGTCGAGCGCAGCCACATGGGCGGTGATTGCCTGAACGTAGGTTGTGTTCCCAGTAAAGGAATTATTCGTCCGTCAACAGCATTTGCAGATGTGCGGAATTCCCATGAGTTTGGCGTTAAAATCGAGGGTAACGTCGAAATGGTTTTTGGGGTCGCCATGGAGCGAATGCGTCGTATTCGAGCCCAGATCAGTGACGTAGACTCCGTTCGGCGATACACGGAATTGGGTGTTGACGTGTTTCTCGGACAGGCTGAGTTTTCTGGGCCTAGTAGCGTCAATGTGAACGGGGTAACGCTAAAGTTTTCGCGAGCAGTCATTGCGACGGGAGCACGGGCGGCTGCCCCCCCCGATTCCAGGGTTGGAAGACACTGGATACCTAACCAATGAAACGATCTTCAACCTCACCGAGCGCCCAAATTCCATGCTCGTCATCGGCGGAGGGCCTATTGGCACCGAGATGGCCCAAAGTTTTCAACGTTTTGGGACCCAGGTGTCGCTCATAGAGTTGGCAGATCATATTCTCAGCCGCGAAGACATCGACGCAGCCAACATTGTTCAGCGCTCGCTTCTGAAGGATGGTGTGAACCTGATCCTCTCTGCCAACGAGATCATCAAAGTAGAGCCCAGCAATGGGCAGAAGACGATCAGTTACCATTGCGGGAAAACCGACAAACCATGTCATGTGACAAGTGACGAAATACTGGTAGGTGTCGGGCGTGCCCCGAATGTATATGGGCTTGGTTTAGAACAGGCCGGTATCAATTTTCATGAACGTCGCGGTGTTGAGGTAGACGACACCTTGCGAACGACCAATCCTCGAGTTTTCGCAGCAGGTGATATTTGCTCCAAATATAAGTTTACCCATGCTGCAGACTTCCTCGCACGTATCGTGATTGCGAACGCTTTGCTCGGACAAAAGCAGAAGGCGTCCAAATTGATTGTGCCGTGGTACACCTATTCCGACCCCCAGCTAGCTCATGTCGGTCTCAATGAGCAAGAAGCTGACAGACAACGCATTGCCATCGATACGTTCAAACAATCGATGAATGACGTGGACCGAGCCATGTTGGATGGAGATACGGACGGATTCGTAAAGGTTCATGTGAAGAAGGGCACGGATCAGATTCTTGGCGCTACGATCGTTGCTATGAAGAATGGTATCGGGCTCGGCGGGGTGGGCAGTGTGATTCACCTCTACCCGACGCAGGCGGAGGCAATTCGGAAAACCGGCGACCTGTACAACCGAACGCGCCTAGCCTGCATATCTCACACTTTTTCGTAGCGAAACTCCGGAGAGTGCCACCAGCACGGGATGAAACGCCGGAACGCCGGTGACGGCGTGTAGACACACTGAGAACTGGCGATTTGGCGATTCATCCCGTACTGGCGGTGCTATACAGAGTTGCAGCAGAAAAAGTGTGAGATATACAGGCTAGAGCCGTTCACGAAAACAATGTTGCAAGCGATCATCAAGATACGCCGGAAACGAAACTGACAGCTTCGTTGAAAAGGAAGAGACAGATGCGATTTCAGACACAGTTATTCGGACAGTAAAGTGGCTGATATTACATAGCTTCCGTCGCAGCAACGCCGCTTACGACCCCCTGGGCTTCGATCCATTGGGTGAGGTGCCTTGCCAGGCTCTCGCCGACCTGTTCTTCGTCACCGGCCACAGCGTGAGCTCCGGCTTCCACAAAGTCGGCTGTGTCCAATTGACGCCGGGCCCGGACGATCACATGTACATGCGGTGCGTACTTGCGAACGTGCTCCAATATCGCCATGGAAGACTTATGATGCGGAACGGTAATGACAACTGCTTTGCACTCGTGCAGTCCAGCGTGTTCCAATACTTCGCTCTGCGTCGCGTCGCCTAGCTTGCCTCTGAAACCGAGTTGCTGGGCCTTTCGAATTCCAGCTGGATTAACGTCAATGACCACGACTCGAACGCCTTGATCAATCAGCGGGTATGCCGCTATCTGTCCGGCCGGTCCAAACCCGATGATGACGACATCAGGAGCCTCCTCCCACTCTGGCTCCGCCGGTTGCTGATCGGACCGCAGCAATATGGCCACGCAGTATCCAAATCGCGGAGCCATGGGCACTAAAAAGGCACTGAGAAAAAACGAGACAATGGTTACTGAAACAACTAGCGCGTACATGTCGTTCGTGACGACACCACTTGTCTGGCCGACGGCTCCAAGTACGAATGCAAATTCACCAACTTGAGCCAAACATAGCCCAGTCGCAGATGCCACTCGCGTCGTTTGACCAAGTCCGAGAAAAATCACCCAAATCACGAGTAGCTTTCCGACCGTCAGCAAGATGGACACAGTGGCCACAACGTGCCAGTTGTTCAGAATCCAGATGGGGTCGGCCACCATGCCAGCCGCACTAAAGAAGAGCGTCAACAGAACGACGCGTAGCGGAGATATATCGGCAAGTATTTGTGTCGCAAACGCCGAGCTACCGAGCAGAATTCCGGCTACAAAAGCTCCCAAGGCGGGTGATATTCCCGCGTAATGCGATATCCACGCAGCACCTAAACCCGCGACGACCGCGAATATTATCGTCAACTCGCGGTTTCGATGGAGCGATAGCGTACCCAATGCCAGAACCGCGATTTTGTTGAGCACAAACAATCCGCCAATCAGCCCTCCTGTCGTCACCAGCAACTTGCCGATGTCCCATGCAAACTCAGTTGCTGTGCCTCCTCCTCCCAAGATGGTCACCAGCAGAGCCAGTGGTACCACGGCTATGTCTTGCGTTAACAGCACCGCGAGGCTGTTGCGCCCATGCGGCATCTCCAGTTCGCCGCGTTCCATTAGCATACGTAGCACAACGGCCGTGCTACTAAGTGCGACCATCGCGCCGAACGCGATAGACTCTCTTGCGGCTAGACCGAGCGCCAACGCTCCAGCGGACGCCAGTAGGATAGTCGTTACAACTTGAATGACGCCGCCCAATAAGGGCTTGGTCCCAAGTTTCTTCAGGCGGTCTAACGAGAACTCAAGACCGAGACTAAACAGTAACAACGCAACACCGAGCTCTGCAATTGCCTCAATCTCGAGTTGAGAACTAATCGCATGAATACTGCCGGGTCCACCGAGCACCATGCCTGCAAGTAGATAACCCACAATCGGACTTTGTCCGAATCGAGAAAATAGACCCCCAACCACCAAAGACGCAAACAGCAGAATTACAATGTCGCCGAGTATTAGCCAGAGGTTCACAGAATTGCCATCCGTTCTACGTTCTTTGCACACATGAACAAATCCACACCTTCTCCTGTCCCTCTTTCCGGGGCACCTCTGCCGTTCGAGTCAAACCGTAAACAATCGATTTCTGGGTGCGGCAGTGGTTGTTGCTCTCGGTTTTGAACCTGTCAACTTCCTCTGTAGCTTTTCAAGTTTCTTGACCTCTTCGGCTTCGGCATTCCTCCATTTCTTACGGATCATCGACACCGCCTGACCCGTCATGCCACCGTAGTGGGCCCCTATCTCACGCTGCGTCAAGGTCGTCAGACGCACCGCAAGCTCCACCGCCATCCTCTTCGCCAACCCCGATGATCCACCATGGTCGCTCAAAACCTCAATCTCTACACCAAAGTGCTTCCCCACGGCTTCGTCAATGTCATCGAGGTGCACCTCGAACACGGGCAAGTTGACGTCCTGGTCTCGTACGTTGCCCAGTCGTCGCTCGGCCAGCTCCAACTCAATTCGCTCGACAAAGTCTTCATCCCCCAGAACGTACCGACTTTGCTCCATCGCCTCCATGAGCACTTCGTCATCTTCAACGACCTGGCCTTTCACATACCCCCGATAACGCCTCCTTGCTTCCTTCCGGCTCTTCCCATATCGATCTCGTACGTCGTAGGCGACCCAGTCTACCTCTCTGTCCTGTCTCACATACCCGGCATAGCTGCTCCACCAATACTCTTGCAAGTGAGCGAGGCGCTCCTTGTTGGGCACATGCGTGAAGGGCCGAATCTTCACTGGATTTAAATGGATGTATCGAGTCAATCGCAGAAGGTAGTTCTCGCCCTGTACTAGTTTGCCTTTGAACCGGCCCTGGAACACATGTCCAGGTTTCCGGTGCTTGTGTGCGAAGTACAGCGCGTAGCTCGTGTTGAGCCGCTGCATAAAGCGCGACAGATTCGCATGGGGAGTACGTAGCAACAGATGATAGTGGTTCCTCATCAGCACATAGGCGAAAAGCACGACGCGATAGGTCTCGAGTCGCTCCTGCAATTGAGCCAGGAACCGTTCCCTGTCGGTGTCATCGCGGAAGATCGTCTGCCGCCCGTTACCGCGACAAGTCACATGGTACGTGGCATCGACAAACTCAATCCGAGGAGGCCGTGGCATATTCGTAGCATGCCTGAGAGACGCAGTTTCGTAAAGTGAGTATTTACGGTCTGACCCGAACGACACCCGAACGACAGATACGGTCTGACCCGAACGACAGATAGATCGCAGAGAGTAACGAGGTGGAACGCCTTGTCCTACACGGAGCCTCGATTGTAGCCGGCTCCCGTCCGCGGCACAACAGGGAGACAACGCGGGGTTCTTTTTTCCACCATTTCCATGCCCTGTTAAAAGCCTCTCGGTTGTGAATCGACTCACGGTCGTCTGGTTCCGCTTGCGTGCGGCAAAGACTTGCCACAGTATATCCCAATATGAGCAACTCAGACAAACGGGCAAGTATCGCAGCGGTGGTTCGCGACTTTACAAAGTTGGAATCAGCCAGCGGTATTCTATTGCTTATCACGGCCATTCTCGCCGTGGTTGTGGCGAACTCTCCGCTGGCCCACTTCTACGATGCCCTGCTGGATACGCCGGTGGCGGTCCAGATAGGTGGCCTCAAAATTCATAAGCCGCTTCTGCTTTGGATCAACGATGGGCTCATGGCTATTTTTTTCTTTCTGATTGGCCTGGAAGTCAAACGGGAGATCATGGATGGCGAACTCTCTTCCTTCTCCCAGATCATTCTTCCCGGCGTGGGGGCCATCGGGGGCATGGTGGTGCCGGCGGCGATCTATGCCTGGATGAATTGGGGCGATCCGATCGCCTTAGATGGCTGGGCGATTCCGATCGCAACTGATATCGCGTTTGCCCTGGCCTTGCTCAGCGTGTTTGGCAGCCGGGTTCCCACGCCGCTGAAAGTTTTCCTGCTCTCGTTGGCGATCTTTGATGACCTGGCGGCGATCGTCATTATCGCACTGTTCTATTCTGGCGACCTGTCGCAGGTCGCACTGCTGGTAGCGGCAATGGCCTTGGCTGTCGGGGTGGTTATGAACCGGAGCGGAGTGACGCGGACGGCGAGTTATGTTCTGCTCGGTGTTGTCGTGTGGGTGGCGGTCCTTAAGTCCGGTGTGCATGCGACCTTGGCCGGCGTGTTGATTGCATTTAGTATTCCTATGCGGGACGAGTGGGGACACTCGCCAGTGCGGGAGCTGGAGCACAACCTGCGTGGACCAGTGGCGTTCGCCATCTTGCCGATTTTTGCGTTTGCCAATGCCGGCTTGTCTCTCGCAGGCATGTCCCTCGATCAGGTCGTGCATCCAGTCACGTTGGGTGTTATCCTGGGCTTATTCGTTGGTAAGCCGCTCGGAATTTTGCTGTTTGTAGGGCTTGCGGTCCTTCTGGGAATAGCTCGCCTGCCGGCCAAGATTTGCTGGAGTCAGGTTGTCGGGGTTTCCTGTGCCTGTGGTATCGGCTTTACTATGAGCCTCTTTATCGCCGGGTTGGCCTTTGAACACAGCAGTGGAGGCTATGTCGGGGCTGATCGCCTTGGGATTCTGATTGGGTCCATCTTGTCTGCGATGCTTGCCTACATTCTTCTGCAAGTCAGCTTGCCGAAGGCCGAGCGAGCTGACTAGGCTGGACCGATTTGTTCCGGTGCTGCCCCCCAATGAGTCAGCGCCACTCAGGACCGTTGCGACGCGGGTCAGACCAAATCAGTTCTGATTACATCGGCGGTGGCCATTGCTTTTGTCTTAGAGTCCGCCAATTTGCTCTTTTCCTTTGAATCGACCCAGGAAAAAGAACAGTGTCGGCACCATTGAAATTACCGAATTTAGATGGTATATTGCCTAGCATCATGAAGATCTTCATCGTCATTTTCACAGTATGTTTGATCGCGCAGCCGCTTCTATTTGCTGAAGAGTTGGAGCAGGAACGCGTGAAGGTGGAAGCCAGACTCTTGGACAACGCGAACCAGGTTGTTTTTGCGGTGGACGGGCTCTGCTGCAAGAACTGTGGAATCGGGATTGGCAACAAGGTCTGCAAGCTCGGATTCATTGATACCGATGCGCTTCCCAAGGGAGTAGAGGTACATCGCAAAGACGCCTTGCTCACTGTGGCGGTGAAAGAGAACGAGTCGGTCGACTTTGATTCTCTGATTAACGCCATCCGTGAAGCGGGCTACGACCCCGTTCGCTTCTACGAACGAAATGACGACGGCACCCTGAAGTCGACCGACATTCCAAAGAAATAATGCCTTGCGCCCGTCCACGGCCCAGTTGGCTCCTCGCGTCCGCTCTCTGCCTGTGTTCCGCCCGCGCGGACCAACCCATCATGAACGAAGTACCCAGATGGAACGGGGGTTACGGCGGCCAGATCTTCCAGGAGTTGCGGTGGTCGGACGAACTCATGAAAGGTAGCACGGAACTGCCGAATCCAGACAATCTGCGCTACGAAAAAAGCATCACCTCCTTCGAAGGTGTGTACACATGGCATAAATCGATACGGGTAACTGCGAAGATCCCGTACGTGAACCAGAAGCGCATCGTCTTAAACGATGATGGCTCGACGCAATGGCAAAAGAGCAGTGGCAGGGACGATATGAAGCTCGCACTTCCGATACGCAAATATCGTAATCGCCGTCATTCATCTGGACATTTCGGCATCGTTCCCCAGATTCGGTTCGGGGGCGACAACGACGACGCATACCGGATCAGCGATGGCAGTACGGACTACGCGATGGGATTCTCCTTCGAGTCAGAATCCGCGGGCATCAAGTTTTCAGCAGGCGGAGTGTATTGGTGGGAACAGAAGTCGGGACTGGATGATGATTGGGCGGTGGCACTGGAGCTTGGCTACAACTATCACGACCAGGGATCCATGGCATGGCGAATGGACTACGTCGACGATGGAAGCAAGTACGAGTGGTTCGCGGGGGGAGGCATGCTATTCTGGAACTTCAACGATGTCGTGCTTGGGCGTATCGAGTACAAGTTTCCGCTCTACGAAAGCGTCGACGATGTAGGCTTGGCCCGGGGGCAGGTCATTCGCGTCGGGTTAGGCGCTGTTTTCTAACCCGAGATTACCATTCGGACCAATGCATATGTCCATGCCATTCGGGTCACGTGCCATTCCGGCCTGATTCGACTGGCCTTGACTCGACTGGCCTATGACCCTATCGCCTCCTGAAGTACGACTAGCCCGCATGAATGCCATCTAGTTTAGGGCACGTCATCGGTGATTTTGACCGCCCTGTACGTATGAAATTAGGTGGAAGCCGCTTCAACTAGTGGCATTCGAGTTAAGGAGGAGGACTCTCTCTCTGTTCATCACGAGGCCATCCGAAGTTGCAGGCTTCGCCTCTGCAGAGACCGAACAGCAATCTCCGCCCCTGCCCCCGTTCTTCCCCCTCTTAATCTTACTCTTTCTCTTAATCTTAATCCTCCTCTTGCGCAGAATCTCATTGACCCACGACGGGGCTGCTTATGAAGACAGAGGTATCGTACGGCAAAGACGATGGCGGAGGGTCACAAGGAGTAGGGTCAAGAGTGAGATTAAGATTAGGAATAAGAATAGGAGTTAAGGAGAATGCCACTCCTGTACGTGTGAAATTAGCTGCAGGCCGCTTAAACTAGTGGTATTCGGGCTAGCCTGCAACTCTCACACTTTTTCGCAGCGAAACTCCGGTGGGTGCCGCCAGCACGGAATGAATCGGCGGAACGCCGGTGAAGGTAGTGGACACACTGCGAAGTGGCGGTTTGCCAATTCATCCTGTACTGGCGGTGCTATACGGAGTTGCAGCAGAAAAAGTGTGAGAGTTGCAGGCTAACGATCGCCGTCCAGGAGACGTCCAAGCCCGCCGAGCACGGAGTCGTCGCCGATAATTTCGTAATCCACTTCGTGACTCGTTGGCATTGGATAGATTTCCTTTCCAGATAAATAAACCTAGATTCGGCAGTTGCCTGCGGCGCATTGCACGAATTATTTGGCCCAGAGGGAGTTACGAAAAAGCCTCGATGCACCTTACGGGTACACCTACGTTTTTTCGTAACCCTCTGCATCCAAAGCATTCGCACACCGCATCCACGCTCAACTGTCGAATCTAGGATAAATGCTCTTGTTCCTAGGTGCTAGCCCGCATTATCACACATTTTTGTCGCGAGAGCGTGAAGAGTGCTGCATGTACGGCTCGAAATGGTTGCGCCTCGGTGAAACCGTGTAGACACACTGTGAAATGAGGCAAAGACATTTTGAGTCGTAGATGCGGTGCTATCCACGCTCGTAGCAGGAAACGTGTGATCAATGTGGGCTAGTTGTTGGTTCCAGCGAGAATCCAAATCATAATCAACTTAACTACCAGTTCACAAGCTGACAGCAGAAGAAGACTAAGAGAAGGGTGTAATCATTTACAAAACAATGTGCAGATCTGAGATACTCGATGGGTAACCATAACCACGAGCCAAGAGGTCGGCATGGAGGTGTAGATGAAAGCTCCCATTCCGGTCAGCCCTGTATGGCGCCCGACACGCCGGCGACATGATCGGAGAATTCACCATGGCTATGAAGAATGGTATCGGGCTCGGCGGTGTGGGCCGTGTAATTCATCCCTACCCGACGCAAGCGGAGGCAATTCGACAAACCGGCGACCTGTACAACCGAACACGCCTAAAGCCGTTCAAGAAAATAATGTTGCAAGCGATCATCAAGATACGCCGGAAACGAAACTGACAGTTTCGTTGAAAAGGAAGAGACAGATACGATTTCAGACACAGTTGTTCGGACAGTAAAGTGGCTGATATCTTATGTGGAGCTCCACATAAAACGTGAGTCCTCATCAGCACATAGGCGAAGAGCACGACGCGATAAGTCCCGAGTCGCTCCTGCAATTGGGCCAGGAACCGTTCCCGGTCGGAGTCATTGCGAAAGATAGTCTGCCGCTCGTTACCGCGACAGATCACATGGTACGTGGCATCGACAAACTCAGCCCGAGGAGGACGTGGCATATTCGTAGCATGCCTGAGAGATGCAGTTTCATAAAGTGAGTATTGATTCCGTTGCAAAACCCGCCTTTTTTCCAAGTTCGGCCGCACCACGAAATTTTCCAAATTTGGCTGGCGACGGTTCGAGACGCGTTCCGCTGGTGTTAGCAAAATGGTTGAGATCGTCACATCAAACAACCTGCCTCTGCCTCCGACGTTAGGTACGCCCAGTTGGACGAATCCATTGCCCCCGTTCCTCGCTTAGGCGGGGTTTGCCTGCGCCTCTTGCCATTGCCACTGTTGCAACCGAATCCATCGACTGGCATTCATCGCCGCCGCCTGAAAGTAGTTGGCCAGACTCGAGCGGCCCTTTGGGTCACGGCCCTTTGGGTCAGACCGTAAATAATCACTTTCTGAGAACGGTAGTGATTGTTGCTCTTGGTTTTGAATCCGTCAACTTCCTCTGTAGCGTTTCAAGTTTCTTGACCTGCTCGACTTCGGCATCCCTCCATTTCCTACGGATCATCGAGACTGCCTGACCCGTCATGCCACCGTAGTGGGCTCCTATCTCACGCTGCGTCAAGGTCGTCAGACGCACCGCAAGCTCCACCGCCATCCTCTTCGCCAACCCCGCTGATCCACCATGGTCGCTCAAGACCTCAATCTCTACACCAAAGTGCTTCCCTACTGCTTCGTCAATGTCATCGAGGTGCGCCTCGAACACGGGCAAGTTGACGTCGTGGTCTCGTACATTGCCCAGTCGTCGCTCGGTCAACTCCAACTCAAGTCGCACGACAAAGTCTTCGTCCCCAAGCACGTACCGACTTTGCTCCATCGCCTCCATGAGCACTTCGTCATCTTCAACGACCTGGGCTTTCACATACCCTCGATAACGCCTCCTTGCTTCCTTCCGGCTCTTCCCATATCGATCTCGCACGTCGTAATCGACCCAGTCTACCTCTCTGTCCTGTCTCACATACCCGGCGTAGCTGCTCCACCTATACTCTTGCAAGTGAGCGAGGCGCTCCTTGTTGGGCACATGCGTGAACGGCCGAATCTTCACTGGATTCAAATGGATATATCGCGTCAATCGCAGAAGGTAGTTCTCGCCCTGTACTAGTTTGCCTTTGAACCGGCCTTGGAACACGTGTATTGCGAAAGATCGTCTGCCGCCCGTTACACCCAGGTTTGCCGACAGCCAGGCTTAATGGTTGTTACGGAACGGCATATGCAAACCTTGCACACCCCTCCTGCGAGCTTTTCCCACGGTGGATCTAAAACAAACGACATTTTTCCGAAGATTCGGGCGAGTGGTGCGATAAGTAAGTGTAGAGGAAAAAAAACAATAGCCGTAAAAGATGAAGTAAACATCCATGAAAACTCACCTCTGTACTCGAACACATTGGCTTTCATGCACACCGTTCGATTCGTGCGTTGCTGTTTCGGTTGGTGAGAGAATGACCACACTTTCGCACACGCAGATACAGCAAGCATCACACACCCTGAACCGCGCAGGAAGTCGGTCTGATAACACACCGTTATCTCATTCTGACCACGATGGCACAGGAATTCATGGACGGCGCCAATCCGAAAGACACCAACGAGCAAAGAACACGAAGGAGGGTGACAAAATGATCACTCCATCACTCCATCACTCCATCACTCCATCACTCCATCACTCCATCACTCCATCACTCCATCACTCCATCAC
>JAVJHY010018077.1:0-24103 GCA_035593235.1 Phascolosoma agassizii
TTAATTGCAACCGTGAACTGTTGTGTTTCTCCTGCGGTACCGACAAAACTCAAGCTGTCCGTCACTGAGTCATAGTCAGTGTTAGAACCTGTGGCCGTACCGTCGGTGTAGGTCGCATCGACAGTAAAGCCGTCCTGCACAGCATTGTCCAAGGTCGCTGTGAACGTCATCGTGCCGGCATCTTCATCCACGGTCACATCCTCGATCGTTACAGTGGCGGTGTCGTTAACAGTGATCGTGGTCGTCACATCATCTGCGGATGCCTTTACCTGACTATTTAAAGGGTTGGATAATGCAATATTGAAATCTTCATCAGCCTCAACAGTCGTATCGTCAAAAGCGAGCAGACTGACCACCAGATCTTCCATCTTGTCGCCATCGCTCTGGGAAGTGAATGTCAGCACACCGGTGGTGGTGTTGAAGCTCAGATCGGGTCGCAGTGCAGCGGCAGCCGTGAGGGCGTTGTACAGTTCGGTTTCGTTGGCCGTTACGGTGCCGATGTCAGTTACCGAAGTCTCCGAATCGGTTAGGTCGACGGTGACACCGGCAGTGACACCATTGGAGAACTTGCCTTTAAGCGAGATGGTAAAACTGGCATTGGCTCCCTCGGCAACGATCACATCGCCATCGATTTCCCACTTGGGAAGGGAGCGGAACGAAAGGTCTTTTATCAGCGGAATGGCATCGCTGCCGTCGGCGGCGACATCGTTATTGGCATCGTCGAGTAGGAAGATTGTACCGCTGATGTTTTCATCGTTGACATCGAAGCCATCAGCGGTTGCGGCACCCTCAAAGATATCCAGCAAACCGTCGGCGTCGGTGTCGGTGGTCGATGTGATCGAATCCGGCCCTGCATCAAGCCGTTCGACAATATCAGCGTTGCCGTCGTCATCGGAATCGGTATCCAGCGTGTCCACCGTGCCATCACTGTCGGTGTCAACTTCGGTCAGGCCAACAGAGGCAGCAGCGCTGGTGTCCACGGTGTTGGCATCGTAGTTGTCATCAAGCCCGTCACCATCGATGTCGGTAATACCAGCACCTGTACCTGATGGTGCGATGTAGCCCGCCGTTGTCTGCGCCTCGACATTATCGGTGATACCATCGTTGTCCTTATCTATGTCGAGATGATCGGGGGCTCCGTCCGAGTCACTGTCCTCCAAGGCTAAAACACTGACCCCGGTAATTACGAAGTCATCGCTGGGAGAACTTCCGCCTGGTATGGTTGATAGTGATAGTGTTCCAGATGACACGACATTTGCTGGCAAATCGATGATCCAGTTGGAAAAAGGCTCAAGCGTGCCTGACAGATCATTAATGGGCATCGTTGCAAGATTACCACTGGCACCATTGAAGTAGGTGACGGTCGCCAATCCACCCTGTCCATTGTTGGTGGTAACTTGGGCGTAGACAGTACCACTGATACTTATTTGCAATGTCGACGCCATCGAACTCGCAGGCGGGCCACCATCACCAGGTCGCAGGTCGATTTCAATCTGCGCTGCACCATTTATTCCCAAACCAGAATCAAAGCCTGCAAGACCGCTTTGTGATATAGCCTGACTTGAAATATCGTTTTCAAACTCGAATCCGTTCGGAGCAAGTGCCCACACAGCGGGGCCGCTAACCGCCCACCCTGGAACTACAGTCGTACTCCCGGAAGCTGCAAACGGGAAGTCACCACCGGTAACCATATCAAGGACTTCATTGACATCCAAAATACCGTCGTTGTCGTCGTCGATGTCGTCGGCGTCGGACACCTGATCGCCATCGGTATCGATGTCATCATTCAGAATTGTCCCAGTGCCCGCATCGGCAAATAAAAGAACTTCGCCACTGAGTACGCTGCTGATTGCAAGCGTAAAGGTTTCGTCCGGCTCCCACGTCGTCTCTTCAACACTGTCGATGCGAACCTGGATTCCTAATGAACCCTGCGGGATAGTGACTTCCGTACCGTTAATCGCGGCAATCCACGTTGCTCCATCGTCCGTTGAATACTCGAAGCTGGTATTTTCGTAATCGGTACCGTCGGTCGCGGTCACGCCGCTAGTCGCCAGGTCGAGCACGATGTCGCTCGCGTTATTGGCCACATCAAGTGTGATGTCAAAAACGAGAGCGTCACCCTCTAACTGACTGTCATCATCGATTGTGATGGTTGGCTTGGTGCCGACTGCCAGCAGCATATCTTCGACTTCACCCGCATCAGCTGCTCCCGAAAACGCGAGTTCGGGCACCAGCGGTGCTACGTCGAACAGTCGGAATCTTGCATAGAACTCGTTATAGCCACCGGCCAGTGCACCCGCCGGGATGTCGACGCTTATAGTTGGCGTACTTGTAGTAACAGCCTGGTTAATAACCAGATCGTTGGCACCGGTAAAGTTACCGTCGCCATCCCAGTCAATCCAACCTAGCAATTGGCCTGTACCGGTCACGGCAAATGTCAGTGAACCACCACCCACACCGTCATCCCACAATGTGGCGTTAGCAATAGTGACACCGTCTTCATCCGCACCATCACCATCGGCGGCGACACTAAGTGCGCCGTTGGCTTCAGTATCCGGCGCACCACCCAAATAGAGCGTTGGCACTGCAGGCACCACATGTCGAGCACCGTCGTTGGCAAGAGTTGTACGATAGGTATCCGGCAGATCGCCAAAATCGTAATTTACCGTGGAGACGAACGCGAAATCGAGGCCTGAAATTGAACCACCAACCGCCACGGTTTGGAATACTGATGTGGCGCTATCGGTTATTGACGCTGCGGGTGTGAGCGCTGCAGTTGTCGTTAAACTCGTGTTCTGAAAAACCGGTAGATTTTTTGCGAGTGACACATAATAAGTATCGACAGGCAAGTTAGTGAATGAATAATTGCCACTCGCATCCGTAACCGTAGAGCCCATTAAGATTGCGCTGCCCGCATTATCTTTGTAAAGAAATACGGTTAAACCAGCGACGGCCGTATCAGTCGGCGCACCAGAAAGACCGTCGGTTGTACCCTGCTCTTCAAGCACAACTGTGCCAGAGACACTATGTGGTCCGCTAAATTCGTAACCGAAATCAACCTTCAATCCATCATCAATAGGATTGCTATTTACTTGAGTAACTGCACCTGTGCCATCAACAATGATCGTAGCGCTACTTAAACCAACGCTGCCAATGCCTGCCTGTAAATCAGCAAGGCTACTGGCCGTAGCGGTCATACCCGCTGGGGTGGTAACCGTTATTGTCCAGGTGTCAGCAGATAGGTTTTGGAAAAAGTAATATCCATCCGAGTCAGTAGTTGCATTTAGTATCGTGCTGCCACCTGCAAGAATGTTATCAATTTGTACAGCAACACCCTGTAAACCAGACTCACCGCTGTCTTGAATGCCATCTCCGTCTTGGTCCAGCCAAATGTAATCACCTACAGTACCACCCGGCTCAAATCCGAAATCAGCACCGGAGTAGTTACTGCCATAGGACGCAATGACATCACTGTCAGTTGCATCAGCTGCTGGCAAGGAAGGGTAGGTATTATCCCAACTAGGCACACCATCGCGATCCGGATCACCCGTGTTGTCAGCCAAGGATATGCCTGCCGGAAGGCTGGATGTAACCACACTCACAGTATAAGTACCGGGCGCAACACCAGTGAATTGATAAAAGCCTGTGGCGTCGGAAACCACAGTTGCGACAACGGCATTCGAACCATCAAGCAGTTCAATAGTGACACTTGCTATACCACTTTCATTTTCGTCTTGTGTAGCATTGCGATTGGCGTCGTAATATACTGTATCGCCTATCGTTGCATATTGGCCAAAGCCAAAATCAGCCGCTTGATCTGAACCGCTAACAACAGAAAGATCGACTGAATCGGCAGTTGTGTGCTGATAGGTATTGCCAAAAGGATCAAGCGGCATGTCAACATCATTACCATCGACAACTACTCGGAAATTCCCGTCGGGAAGGTTGCCGAAACTGTAGTTGCCATTGGCATCCGTATCGACGCTGGAAACCAGTACATAAGTTCCGTCACCATTCAAATCGACGTACAAGGACACCTGAATGCTTGCCAAGCCGGCTTCTTGGGACCCGCTTTGTGCACCATCACCATTAAAGTCGTACCAAACCGTACCATCGATATTGGCCGTACCATATTTATAGAAAGCGAAGTCAACCGCATTATCGGTTGTTGCCGCTGGCAAATTTATGCTGGAAGGATTTATCGTAACACTGGTCACGTCAGCCGGCATGTCCGGATCACTCATATCAACCCGAACAATGTAGTCGCCTGACGCTAGACTACTAAACGCATACGAACCATCAGCACCAGTTGACGTCGTCGCAACGAATGGATCGGTGGCGGGATCATAAATACCATCACCATTGGTATCGGCGTAGAGATTAACGGTAACATTGGGAATTCCTTCATCGGAGACATCTTGAATACCATCCTGATTCCAATCGAGGAAAACCTTATCGCCAATGACCGAGGTACCCGAAGCCGCGTAACCAAAATCATGGTTACCGGAAAAGTCGCCGCCGGCAACCGCAATTAAAGCCGAGGTTTGGTCATCCAGCGTTGCATCTGGGTCAGCAGATTGGGTCCAGGTGCTACCGACTGGTAAACTGCCTGTATTTACGCGCACGCGATAGCTGCCATCGGCAACATTATCGAACCGATAGCTACCATCGGCGTTGGTGGTTGTAATTGCAACCACAGCACCAACACCATCAAGCAATTCAACCGTGACGCTGCCAATACCGCCTTCTCCCGTTTCTGGGATGCCACCATCGTTATCGTAATCTTGCCAGATCGTGCCGAAGAATGAGTTGGGGACTTGATAACCAAAATCTTGCGCTAAATTATTTATGGCAGTGGCAACAGTGATCGCCGATTCATGCGCTGTGCCACCATCCGGATCAAAGGTCGCCGCAAATCCGATCGGTAGGCTTAAAGTGTCAATGCGCACAGTGTAGCTACCGTCACGTACTCCTTTAAACAGATAGGCACCACTCGCGTCTGTCACTGTGGTGGCAACGACCGTCAACGTGGCATCCAAAAGTTCCACCGTAATGCCAGGAATACCTGGTTCACCAGTATCGATATCGCCCTGTCCGTCTTTGTCGCTCCAAATGAAGTCTCCCACATTCGCAGTGGCCTCAAGTGTTACCGTGACGGTATCAGTATCATCATTAGCTGATTCACCGTTGGCCATCACAGCACCGGTAACCGTTGCCGTGTTGTCAATACCTGTTTGGGTTGTATTGCCTACTGGCTGTAAGGCCTCGAACACCAATTCAACTTGTTGGGTTGCACCGGCATTGATTTCACCGATATCATTCCACGTTAGCGTACCGGTGGTTTCGTTGATGGAATCTGGTGTAATACTGGCAGAAACAAATTTCAGTTCGGATGGGTCGTAATCATCGACAAGCGGTACAGCGGCGATGGTATTGTTGAAGTCGAAAGTGCCGTTGCCCCCCGTCAATTCCGCTGGTATGAAATTGATATCGGTTATATTTGTGCCCGCAGTGAGGGAAATTTGCTGGTTCGTTCCGTCAAGATTAGAGCTAAATATAGTTGCCCCCTCGCCCCAGTAGAGCAATCCGTCCTGGAGATTAATTGCAAGAGAGTCAATTTGAGCCAACAAGTTGTTATAAATAACAGTTTCGTTTGTTCCCGCATAATCTATCCTAACTATGCTACCTGTAGATAGATCTGAGAAATAAATATGCTGATTTATAGGATCAAGCACCATCTCGGTGAAATTTGCATAGACCGGGACAGCTAAAGCTATTTTGTTGGTACCGTCCAAATCCATGGAAAAAATGGTCGTGGTCGTCCCATTACCTTCCGTGACGTAAATTTTTCCAGCAACGTAGTCTATTGCCAAAGCTGGCTCAACAACAGGATTAACAAATGGTGAGATTACTGTCTGTCCGGTCCCATCGAAGTTTATCCTTTCCAGAGAAATACTGCTGCCACTGACGAAATAGATATGACCGTTTGCAGAATCAACCGACAGTGAATATGCATCACTCGTCAATGCAGTTGTCTGAGGGTCCGTGCCTGCAAAGTTATTGCTGTGGATAACCGTGTCGGGTCCCATGACCCAATAGATACGGTCATTGACATCGTCCACAGCGACGGACCAGGTATTAACGGAGCTATCAATTAATGTTGTATTCAATGGCGCTTCGGGCGTGGCAAGCTCCACAGTATCGGCCGTTGTATAGGCAAGCTGAGCACCCTCTGGATTAACAACTCCGCTGGTGGCGCGAAAGCCCATTGCATCGACTGATAAGGTTACGCCATCAGCGCCACCGTTTTTTGTATAGGTGATTCTGGCCTGCGTGTTAGCGGCGTCTGATGTGAAATCGGCCCAATCCGGATACAATATGCTCAGGCTGTAAATCAATTCAATCGGGGTGCCTGTGGGGCCGCTAAGAACTAGATTGGAAACTACGGTTTGCCAGCTGACCCCACCATCAAACGTCACATCGACGTTGACATAATCATTGGTCATCCCCGCGTCGATACTTAATTCGACAACCAGTTCCGCATTCAGAAGCTCATCCTGTTCGGTTATACCTGCTGGGTTTGCACTCGTCAGTAGCAACGTTGACGTTGTGCCGTTACCAACAATCCCGGTTGCGCTGGAGCCATCCGGCGCGCCTTGGGCATTGGTCGGTGACATAAATGTTCCTGATGCTGTCGACGTCCAGCCCGTTTGTGTCTGCTGATTTGTAATTGTCTCGACAGGACCGCCACCGCCATCACCGGCGAGCAAGTTGGTCACATCAATGGTGTAGGTAACCTGATCACCCTCGTAAATCGGGTCTGTGCCGACTAGCTCCTTGTCGACATCCAGGATTGGACCAAAGCCAAAATCATTGCCGGCCGAATCGGCACCGGCAATGAGCACTGCATAGAGCTCTTCTGAGCTGAGCAAATACCCAGCTGGCCGGTCGCTATCGGCTCGAGTTACTTGCACGATGTAATCACCGTCGGGGAGCTGTGTAAACGAGTAGCTACCGTCGGTGACGCTGGAATCGATGGTGCTCCATAGTAAATCCCCCGAATCGATCAGCTGGTCCGCATTTTGATCAAGGTAGAGATTGACTTCGACATCACCAATGCCTGCCTCATCACCGTTGAGCAACCCATCAAGTGCCGTACCTGTAGTACCTCCGTCGTCCTCGAATACGGTGCCACTAACTGCCTGGCTTCCAAGCAAAAGCGTGGTTTCTTCGTCGGAGAATAGGCTACCGCCTCCTAACCCCACAGTGCCGTTGTTAACAATAAACAACGAGGGGGGTGACGCCTCTACCGTGACATCGAAATTGACGGAAAATGAATCGCCCGCTGCCAGAGGTGAATCAAGCCACCACTGCAAATGGGTCACATCAGCCAAGGTTGCTGGAACTGCAGATTCAAACGTTGAGCCACCGTCTACGGAGTACAGCACCGTAACGTTGGCACCCGCAGGTAAAGTGTTTCCTGTTGCGGCGGAGCCTGCGTAATCGACACCGTCTGGAATCTCGTCGGAAACCACAATGGGCGTACCATATTGGGGACTGCCAACGGCCGCTGTACCCGTATTTGTCGTTACAAGGTTGTAGGTATAGGTTTCACCTATTGCTGCTTTATCGTCCAACGGCGCAGCAGTATCAACCGTTTTGTCAATACTCAATGATGGTGGTACTGGTGAAACAGAGCCACCTATAGCACCAAAATCTCCGGAAAATTTAATGTTTGATCCGGATGCTGCTTCCTGGTATGGAGTCAGCATTCCACTGCCTTCTGCAAGCGCGGCAAACTCGTAGAACACTAATCCAACAACGCCAATATTATTGTCAGGAATATCCTTGAAATAAAGCTGATCTTCGAACGCAATAACCTTTTCGGTACCGTCAGTCAGCTTGACTATCACTACGCCATAGGTACGTACCAGACGCAATGCCTCGGCATCATATAAGTTCGCATCACCCACTGGTTGTAGCCAAGCATCGTGATCCGGAACAAAATCACCGTCGCTGTCAATGCCACCTGAAACCTTGCCCAAGTCATACCAAATACCTTCCATAAGGGCAATCCCGTCGGGCGTAGCGTCCACGTCCGGGCGCCATCCGACGGATGCTTCGAAAGCATCCAGATATTCGTCCGGTACTTTTGACGAATTGTTAGGCCAGATTTTATTGGCCGACGCAGAAATTTCTGCGCGCAGGGTTACTGAAGCATTTTCGACGGCCGCCAATGCTATGCCTTGATCATCCGCGGTGACCCAAGCGTCGTAATTCAGTACAAGATCGTCACTGAGATCTGCCTTTGCACCAAAGACGGCCACATCTGTGGGGTAACTTACCAACCAATACTGGGTAATGGTTTCGCCCGCACCGATGGTACCCAGAAAACGTCGCGCGTCGTCGGCTCCGCCTTCATGAGTCAGCTCATACCCGCCGTTATTCTCATACGTGCCGATGATGTCGTTGGTGCCATCGACATATTCGCCGAGATTCAGCCACACCCCGGTGAGGTCGTCAGTACCCGTATTGGTAATCTCGACACTCATATAGGCAGCCGACGGTCCAGCACCACCATTGGAATCAACAGCCAGATTCGGCGCGGATGTAACAGTAACCAACAAATCACCATCGGTTGCCATTAATCCTTGCCAGTTTTCAATCTCTAGTGCTTGGACATCAATTTCACCAATATTTGTCTCCAACACCCAGTCACCACCGAGATCGGCGTAACCGGTGTCATCTGTGGATGCTGCGATATCCGCACCCGTTATAGAGCCAAGTAAAATCGCAGCTTCCAAGCCCGCCTCACCACCGGTGAAGTCGCACCCATAAATCAATATGTCGCCAGTCGATGCCAACGCATCACGAATAACAGTCAGTTCATCAAGATGCTCGCCCTGCATGCTTCGGGTATTCAGAACATCATTACCGAGGTACAGTTGGCCTTGATCGCCATGCGAGAGAATATGAATCGCATCGATATCGGTGCGACCCGCAAGTACCTCAGCTATTTGTTCAACACCATCTCGATCGGCGTCAAGAAACACAACTTCAGTAGATGCGGGTAGCCCATCGATGAATTCTGCAACATTGATCGCAGCAGGATCGACAAAAATGATCTCGCGTCGATCAGTAACACTGACTTGCTCTGCAAGCGCTGCAACCAAATCTGTAGCCGACCTGTCCGCGTCATCTGACTTTTGACCAGAATCGGATGGGGGGTTGCTGTAAGCATCCTGCGCTTGTTGCTCCGCAACGTCTGCTGCGGCATCGACAGCTGTAACTGTGGCCGCCGCGTCGAACAAGATGCGCGGCTCCAGCGCATAAGTATGCAACTTGTGTAAATTGTTGTTCGAATCAGCAGCGACATCGGACGACACTGTCGATTTGGACGACCCGGATAAGTACCTATATATTTTTCGCTTTGTCATTTTAATTCTATCTAAATGCTGTCTGTACAGGTCGGGGTAACGCTGGAGCGGCAATTGTCAGCCGCAAGATACTTTGACTTGCCCGCACCTTCCTATGCAGTCAAGCAATATCACCAAATTCCTGATTGGGCACAGACATACAGCCGCAAACGAACAACGAGCCAATGGAAAAGCCCATTTCTTAATTTGAACAACTAAGTAGAGTCAAATAAGCAGCATCTTTGCCAACCGACACGCCTAGAAGCAACTAAGCCTCCGCCGAGTTAAGCGCTACTTGCAGATTGTGAACTCATCGAGCAAATACCACCTTCACTAGCGGTAGAAACGGATGAGTCGAGGCGTTCCCAATTTGAGGCCGATTTATCGATCGTCCAAGGAGCGTAGTGGTTCTACGCAACTAGGAGGATCAATATATCGGGCCAAAGTGGGGGCGCCGCTGGCCATTCGCGTTCTACCGCGCAGACTCCTGCAGGCTCTAACGAATTACGATTGTGCCGAGCTCTCAGACATACTGAATATTGTGAGATTGTTTTCTTGATAGCAGAAAAACCGGGCTTCAAATACTCAGACCGGAAATTTCTCTGATTTCCAACACATTTGGTGGAATCTGCCCAATCTTTGCGACAGACCTGTGATCCAGTTTTGCGCACCGATTAAGCCAATCAGCGACATCCTGTTGTCTACAGTTTCTCTGTCTTTGGTACGTTTTGCGAATCGAACCACCAACGTCGACTAGGTTAACAGCAAACTATTTTGCGGGAATGACCAAACATGGTAACGCACTTGAATAAAGCAGTTCCCTGAGACCGTAGTAAACCAAGTTAAGTCACCGTTACTCGTAAACTATAACAACACGGCGATTACGTTTCATAGCTCGAGTCGATCTCGGGTGCTCAATGCGAATTTCTTCACCAAAACTAACTGCACTTAGCTGCTCTTCACGGCTTCCATTTTTGAGTAGGATGTTTTTTACCGCGATTGCACGTCGTTCGCCGAGAGCCAGATTGTATTCCCGCGAACCACGCAAATCTGTGTGTCCTTCAATGCGAATAATGCGCTCGGGGTTTGCCGCCAGAAATCGACCATGCTGGGTTAACAGACCTCGGAATGGCGGATCAATAACCGCAGAGTTCGTGCGAAAATAAACTTCTATCCTCTCTGGTGGAAAATTCACATAAGTCTCTTGAGCCAGGGCCCATGTTGCCAGCGAGCAACCTGTTATAAGCGCCAGTAAAAATAGTCGATACTTGATTCTAATCATGTCACTTCCTTTAATAGGATATACGGGGGTTTACTCTGACTAACTAAATACCAAATTCCCGCACCGTTATGCGTGCAATTGCACGCCATGCCGATGCTGCAAAGCTCTCCCGAGTTGCTTCCAAACGAACCGTCCCTCGCACGACCTGCATAATCTCAAGAGGGGCATGTGTTAAACCAAATTCCGCCAGAAATGCGGCTTCAACAGGGACAAGGCCATCTTGATCGCTACGCACCAAGACATTACCTCCGTATACCGATGCCAGATATGGGATATCGAGCTGATCCTTATCGGCGCGTGCAACTTTTCTGAGTCCTACATCAACGGCAGGCAAATTACCCCCATCGGCAACAAATACACCTTCTTGGGCTGGTTTAACACGTTTTAGCATGGACTCATCCAGATACCCTTTCACAGACTGCGTCGAGATATCAGCGAGCATTCCCAACGGCAGTTGTTTATTCACCCACTGCCCTACCTGCAAGCTCGAATCTGTGTCGGTCACAACACCTGCAAAATCTGCTGTGATCCACAGTTCCTCCACTTCCTGCTGAATACCATCTCGGCGTGCCAGCGCAGCGTTAAGCTGCTGCGCTAGTACAATACTTGCATCGCGATCGTGCGGATCGGCAACACGTCGGGCCTGCCTCGCTCGCAATAGCTCTATCTCCTGATCGATGACACGTAAATCGTGTTCAAATTCAGGAGACTCAAATTCGACGAGCACATCGCCCGCATTAACCTCCATGCCAGGGTAAAAGGAAATCCGGGCAACTCGGGCATCATGCAGCGAATAAATGGTATACACATTTTGAGAGGTCAGAATCGCGGGTACATGCACAGCACCTGACCAAGGCACAAACAGCATCAAAGCCAATAGCGTGATGAAACCTAGCGTAAAATGGCTGCGCCTACTGTAAGCAATACGCTCACGTTCTGACCACCAAAACCGCACCTCACGCCAGATTGGCAAACCGATAAACCATATTATTTCTACGGCGAATAAAAAAATGCCCAATACTTTGAAAAAGAATGTGTACACCAGCAGTGCAATGGCGAGAAATAAGAAGAATCGATATATCCACACTGCATAGCCGTAGCCAGTCATAAATCGTCGGTGCAGGTGAGCAGGCTCAGGAGGGCGTTCATTGAGCCCAAACAGCCATTCACGCAGCTGCCACTTGGCAAGTTCGAATGAGCGCGGTTGAAGATTCTGAATTCCCAAACTATCTGCCAGAAGATAGTAGCCGTCAAATCGCATTAGGGGGTTAAGGTTAACAAGCAGACTCAGCGTCCAACTGGTGGCAGCTAATGCAAATACAGCACTGCGTATCGCACCATCGCTTAGAAATATCCATAATAAGGTTGCCAATCCTGCTATAGATAACTCTACAATTATGCCAGCAGCGTCAATCCAGGCTCGTTTACGCGCTGATGCCAATCGCCACGCATCCGTCGTGTCTGTGTACAACACGGGCATCATCACCATAAAGGCAACTCCCATCGTTGTGACACGTGAACCTAGGTGCACCGCTGTATATGCATGACCAAGCTCATGCAATAATTTTACGAGTAATAACGCGACCAAATACACCGCTACGCCCGAGAGACTGAATAAATTCGGTACTTGATGCAAAAAACTTTCCCATTGACGAGATACCAAATACAAAGCCAGCAGCGTCAATACGGCAATTAACATCCCAGTTTTTCGATTAAACAATGGCCGTATCTGAGGATACGTTCTTTGCAAAAAACGTTGTGGTTTAACTAACGGTATCCTAATAAATAGATAACCGTGCAGCACCTTCTTAAACCATGACTTTTTGCTGTGTAACAGCTGTTCTAAATAATCCCGATGCGAGCCAGAAGCGGAGGATTCAGTAAGGCTATTGCGATGCAGAAATTCGATAGTCTCTGTCACATCTGCCGCATCGACATGTCGACCGAAACGTGATCTGACACTCTCCGCCAATGCGGCAACGGTACCACTGGACCAAAGCGACAGCAGCTCGAAAACCTCTACACCGATCTGAAAGTAACGAGTTTGCACAGGGTCATAAATCAGCCAACTCGACGCCCCACCGTGTAACGCTGCACCCGGTAGAATCTGCAATTCCTCGCGCAAAGCTGGCAACGCAACTTGCTGCAATTGGACCGAGACTTGTTGCATTACCACCCCAGATACTGCCGTACGGAGGCGAATGGGCGTCGAAACAAATAGAAAAACAGTGACACCCGCTCACCGTAGAGCTTGCCGGTACCACGCAAGCCGATTCGCAATTGCGTCAGATCCTCTACAACCAATGACGCAATAACACGATACGCCAGTATCTGACCTGGTATTTCCTGCGCGTGGTAGCTCGCGCTGACAACCCGCGCTTCCACGGGATTGACCGGATCGGCATCCAGGTACACTCGTACCCGTGCATTTTGACGAAGCACGATAGAATCCTTCACAGGTACGTTGACCTGAAACTCAATGTTGGCTGGATCTGCAATTTGCATTATTTTTTCGCCAACCACAACTGGTTTACCCAACCAATCTTTGCGCGCGCTATAGAGTGCAAGGCCATCCTGCTTCGCTCGCACCTCTACTTTATCCAATTGCTCCTGTGCGTACGCCAATTCAAGCTCGCTTTGCCTTAGCTCAGCCTCAAGAATAACCACGTTACGCGATTCATCGGCAGACTCAAAGGCAGACTGCTTAGCACGTCGAAGCCTGGCAGCAGCGACTCGTGCAGCGTTCTCAGCTATGTCAAATCGATTGCGGAAATCGGTGTCAACAAAACGGTACAACAAATCACCCCTTGCCACTACCGCGTTTGGATCAACGTCAATCGACTCAATCACACCCTGCATGGGCGCAGCTACCACCTGTGGCCTCGCAGCAACGACTTCAACAGGTGCCAGCGTGGTTAGGGATACTGGTACAAACATGGCTAAAATCGTGGCGCAAACTGCTGTCACCAACCAACGTCTGGTAAGCCTCAAGCGCGTTGCCAAACCAACAGGCGCGGGTTCCAACGCCCGCCATGCATGGGCATAGGTTGCACCAAGACGCTTCGCAATCAAGCTCTTCTGCTCAGTCCAGGCTTCCTCACGCAGGAGTAACATACCAGCGAATTGTCTGCCCTCTCGATCCGAAAATGGCAACCAGAGTGCTGCTGTGAACGGATAGTCTTTTAACTGCAGCTCATCAACCTCGCTATAAGCTGATAACGTAAATTCGCGTATTCCGTCTAACTGTGCATCCCTTTCCAATCGAGCAA
Source organism: Phascolosoma agassizii (assembly GCA_035593235.1). Taxonomy (NCBI): domain Eukaryota; kingdom Metazoa; phylum Annelida; class Sipuncula; order Phascolosomatiformes; family Phascolosomatidae; genus Phascolosoma; species Phascolosoma agassizii. The sequence goes on from JAVJHY010018077.1 coordinate 13,968, forward strand.
TAACTCGCTCCATCCAGGTCGCAAAAGCGGAAGAGCGATCAACAATTGCAAGACTGGAGATCGCAACAATCCTTGGTCTCGGATTCGTAGGGTGTTCAAATACAATTGCCTGACGATAGCCCAGTAAACCGCGAGACTCATTGGCAATAAAGTACTGCAATTCCTCGCGTGTACCAACCGCTCGAGTCCGCTCTTCCAATTGCAGCAATAACTCGACAGAATTCTTAACCATCGCTCGTTTGCCAGAGCGCTTGCGTAATGACTCAGGGCTAACAGCTCTGGTGTTAGGGTCCTTGACTTTCCCTAGCAGGGCGCTATTCGCCACGGATCGCAGCTCCTACTTTCAATGCCTTGAATTCAGCTGTTCCACTCATCCCGGACAACACCCATTCGGGTCTGAATGCAAATCGACCCTTTAACACAACTGTTTGACTCACCGGATCAACTGCAGCGCCAATTTGCTTAACAAGTGCCGGATAGGTTTCTCCGGTTTCATCAACCGAGAACTGAAATTCCTGCCCGGGTCGTAACCAACCCAGCCAGGCTGAGGGCACGATCAGTTCCAGTTCAAAATCACTGTCATCGACAATTTTCGCCAGTGGAGAGCCTGGAGACGGCGACTCAAAAGCGTTGACATAATTCTTTATAATACGACCATTAAACGGTGCTACCACAACACATTCAGAAACAACCGCTTGCTGAGCTCGAACTTGCCCTGTCAATCGTTTTAGCTCAGCCTCAGATTGCAACAATTCATGGTTTCCAATCGCATCGTGCGCAATCAATTCCAGATTGCTGTTATGTGTTTGCCGGGAGACTGTGTGAGCGGCACGAACAACGCTAAGTTCAGCATGCTGTCGCTCGCAACCAAATTCGATTAAAACATCACCCTCCTCAAAGCGCTCACCATCACGAAATGGCATGCGCGAAATACGTGCCGAAATATCCGTTGCCAGTTCAGCCTCAGCCAGAGGTTTGACGATACCACGCACGTTGTCTGCAGCAGCCAGAGGTGTGGCTGCGATCGACGTAAGCAACGTAAAATAGACGAGGACTGCGCTATAAGATCGGATTGACTTCATTGTATTTTCCGTAGACTACTCTAATTTCACATTATCGTTTCGACCACAAGTCGCGAAGCGCATTGCTTAGCTCCTCGACCGATTCGTTGCCCGTATAACCCGCTGGAAACGCATCATATCCAATCGAAGCGTAGATATTCGCATAGACATTTTGCAGATCCGCATAGGCAATATCATGCTTTAGTTTTGCTACCACCGTATTCATGCTTTCGCGTATCCACTTTTGCTGACTCGTTCTGCCAATGTCGCGCATTGTGGTGACTTTGGCATCGATCTTACTTTGTATCCCCAGGTACTTTGAATTAGCTGAAAGCTCATCGCTAAGCAGGCGATAGCGTTGCAGGCTTATGTGTACCTGTGTCATTATCGACATGGCGGTGGCCAGTGCCTGCTGATCGAGCAATTCGTGTCGAGCCTTTACTTTGGCTTTAAGCTGTGGGTAGCGAAAAGCATCTACCAGATTCCAGTTGATTTGCGCGCCCCAGGCTGCCCAATTCTCGTTATGTGTCAAATCATTGGAATCCCAGTTATAGTCGGCATATAAACGCAGGCCCGGTATCATCTCCAGCAAGGCGGCAGTTGTCTCTTGCTGATTGATGCGCATTCGGTAGTCAAGCTCACGTAGCTCAGGTCGTGTTACTAGTGCCAGCTCAATCAACTGCGTAGGTTCTACTGCCAGCGACCGAACCGGCAGCATTTTGTCCGGAATGGCCAGCTCGTAGTCTGTACCTGGTGGTACATTCATTAAGGCTGCTAGTTGCTGTTTAGCTATTGCAAAATCGCGATGCAAGGCTTTTATCTGAAGCTTGACGCTCATTAGTTCGCGTTGATAGGTCAACGCATTCATGGGTGAGGTAGTTCGATTTGTTTCGAGCTGTTCTGATTTGCCCAGGGCCACATCAACCGCGACTTCAAGCCCGGCAAGCTGCTCCAGTAAGATTTCTGAACTCACAGCGCGCCAGTAAGCAGTTCGCACATCTTCGATTACGCGATTAGCAACTTTACGCCGCCGCTCCACGGCAATCATGACATCATCACCACGTTGTTTGGCGCGCACGTAAGACAGACCAAAATCCAGAACATTCCAGCTTAAGGTTAAATCAGCTACGTTGTGCTGCCTTTCAACTGAATAAGATGGTCTTAGTGACTCCACTCCATCTACAATTCCGACACTGCGTCCACCAGTGTCGTTGCTGCGGTCAAGGTACCCTGCCTTGGCAACCAGGCTTGGTAGCATGTCCACTTTAGCAAGCTCTAGTTCGCTGACCCTCAACGCTTCTTCCATGATCTCAACTTTGTAATCAAGATTGTATTTAAGTGCCCGAGCCATGGCTTGATACAGATCTATTGGTTTATTAACGATTTCTTGATCAGTAAACAGTCGACCAACACGATCCGCAGCAATATCACTAAGTCGTTGATCATCAATCTGTTCGGGTGATATGGAACAACCATTAAGCATGAAACCCACTGCCAAGATCGACAATGTTACATAATGGCGCAACATAGTTAAAACCTCCTGTATTTCTGTACTTACGTACAATATTTCAAATTCCGATCGGTTTCTTTGACCAACCGTTATAGTAAATCCCAACACCGTAGCTGCATAAATCTAGCGCCGATAAGCACCACCGTTGATTTCTAACCGTGTTGGTCTTACATTCCACTCTAGCGATCTATATCATCACCGAAGATATCCGGGCTTTCACCGGGGGATTGTATATAGCAGAGCAATATCCATTCCCTCTTTTATCATTTGCTGACACAGTAATTATTGCGACACCTTGTGGTGACTGGGTTCTGTGATGTGCCTTAACTGACTCCTGCTGGTGGGCAGCTTCTAGGAGGATTGGAGGTTGTTTTTAATCAGGGCTCCATACATGTGATTTTTTGGTTGTTGATAGTCAATCCGTAGAAGAAATAGCGACCGGTCTATTGCCCGTTGACTCTTCAGCGATTTCCCCTCAGCCGGAAATACAGTCCGTATTTCGCTTCCTCGAATAAATGCCTGAAAATTCTCCCGTCTAGTCACTAACCATCGCGACTAATACTCGTTCTGAGGACATACGTGCGTTAGTCCAAACGTAGATCGTCCCCCTGGTTTCCAACGTAGGTGTTGTTGGAAGTAGTGACAATCGAATTCGCGCCATTTGCCCAGATTCCATGTGTGGAACTGTGGCTTATTGTGCTATTTGCCACACTTAACAGCGCATCACCGCCATAGAGCGCTATATTAGCGGGATAGGATACATGTCCCCCTGCATATGAAACTTCCACATAATCAAGAAAGTTATCAGAGTTTGTAGTCGCCAGGAAATGTAGTCCATCCCAAAAGCCGGGTATTAATTGCCTACCACTAAATACAACTGGATCAGTTGCAGTACCTATAGCGCGTAGCACACCAAATGCACTCACGAGAAGGTACTGGTCTGCAGCGAAATAGATTTGGGTCCCTTTCTCCACCGATAACCTGCCGTTGACCACCAATGTACCTTGCATCAAATAAGGTGCATCGAGCCTGGACCAGCGAACATTGTCATCCACAGAACCCCCGGTGATGATAACGTAATCACTGGAATTACCGGTGTAGGAAGACGATTGATCGAGCTGAGCAATCAGGTGAGCTGATAATTTGAGCGGACCAACGTCATTTCCAATAATCTGATTGTCTGAGAAAGACCCTAAGCGACTATACTCATTAGCTGTTATACCGATATTTGCATCACGAACGATCGTGTTGGTAAAACCGTTGTCGACAGCGTCTGCATCAAATAACTCGATGCCTTGCCAAAAACCCGGAATACTCTGATCCCCCTTGATTTCAACTGGCAATGTCGGTGAACCATTGACTTCGATCGAGCCACCAGAGGTCACCAGGAGTTTTGTGCCAGCATGAGCGACAACTGTACTACCCTTTTGCAGTACTAAACTGGCGCCATTTCCTACAGTGACAGACTCATTCATCTGGTAACAACCCTGTGAGAGACTCACTACACCTTCCAGTGAACCTTCCAGAATTCCATTGCAAATTGAGTTCTGTAGTTCGACTTGTAGCTTAACGCGAGGCCCAAAACTATCAGCACCAGTCAGATTCGACAGTTCAAGCTCGAAGAATTCAATTTCCTCCTCATGCGTGTCGGAGTGTAAATGTATTTGGATATACCGAGCCCCGGTTTCCCGATCTGCCCAGAACAACGTGCCTGATTGAACCCTGTAATCTTCTCCCGTAGCGGCAGTTCCGTCTAAGCTGGTGAAATCAACACTGGCTGGACCAGCGCCGCCTCCAGATCTGACCACAGGTATAGTGACCGAACGTTGATCTTCGGTGACCGTTGTCGACGCATATCCGAACAATACAATATTACCGCCGGGAATTGCTGCAAGTGCTTGCGGTTCTGGCACATCAGGGTTCTGTGCAGAACCTTCTCCGCAACCCGTCAATAAACAGACAACGGAAAACAATAGGAAATTCCGAATGTTCTGAACTGACCCAATCATGACTAACTCCTCCGATTCCACTAATTTCATTTATCGGTTAGTGTGCTCTTGACTGCAAGAAAAGCGCCCTCTCGTCAAAATCTGCCAACAGCTGACGTGACAATTGCTGAATTGGATTCGATAATCGGAAATCAACCTGCAATTTCGAGCAATCTAGCCGCACCACCGAGTAGATGTCTGACCCGCCTGATGTTCGGTATAAATCAGAAATTGCGTAAATTTGTTACACTGAAGAATCGTTATTATCGATCATTAAAGAGGACAGCAATATGCAGTGGACCGTCTACCTATCAGGTGAAATTCATTCTGAATGGCGTGATAAAATCAAAGCGGGTGCCGAGAGAAACGGACTTGATGTAGCGTTTACTTCCGCTGTAACTGATCATGATGCGAGTGATGCAGCTGGCGACTTATTGGGTCAGGAAGAAATAGCCTTCTGGAGAGATCATAAATCTGCCAAAGTAAACGCGATAAGAACACGTACACTTTTACAGCGTTGTGATTTAGCCGTCGTCAGGTTCGGCGATAAATACAAACAATGGAACGCAGCTTTTGATGCTGGCTACTGCGCGGCTCTGGGCAAACCCTATATTACGCTGCATGATCAGGAACTGGTTCACCCGCTAAAAGAAGTGGATGCGGAGGCAATGGCTTGGGCAATAACGCCGGATCAAGTGGTGGAGATGCTTACCTACGCCATCAACAAAGAATAACCGGTAGTATTTAATTGTAAGACTGTCATGTCAAGGGAAAATGGCGGTTTTTGTCTCGTAGCCATATCACAGTGCTTTGGGGAGGTCTGTTGTGCGCCCACGCTATAGTTGAATAACCCCGTCAAAATTCGCAATCCCCGTATCCCGGCGGTCGCTTAGTCGGGATCACAGTGGTGAGCAAAGGCTCTGATTTCCTGAATAAGAGATTGTTTTAATATTAAGAAAACACTAAGAATCTGGCGCCTGATAATGCTGGATCCTGGCTTAAAGATTGCCGGGATGACGAAGTGCTATTCCCACCAGCTTGCCGCTGAGACATTAACCTCCTCAGCGTGGAAACGCGCCGCTTTATCGCTCGGTGGCAGCGCTTCATCGTAGAAAAATTTAGGCAACTCGTCATCTTTAGTGGTAAACCCTGCCGCCTTATTGAATTCAGCTTCCAATCGGAGCGTTTCCTTGCCAAGAACTTCGAAATATCCTTGGGGCAGCTCAATATCGTGGGCGTCTTTTATAGCTTCCAGCAGGAAATCCTGGTTGGTGTTGGTTACTGATCTGCCAAATATACACAAACCCAGGGAATCATTGGCTGCACAGATTACCTGTGCGTCGAGGCTCACTGGAACTAACTCGTCAGCGTCTTTTCCAACGCACTCGTAGGTAGGTAAATTTCCGGCGGTATGATCGGCGCCCTGCGCAGTGATCATCATTGTTATTCCAGTCACTTCGATCACCCTCGGATCATATGCGCTGATAGCTTGACCTTTTATTACAGGTACACGTGCAACATTGAAATGATCACCGACGACTTTGGTACCGCCAGCGTAGAGTTTTCCGGCTTCATTACCCTTTCGAAGATCATCCAGTACCGACTCCATATAAGCGGCATCACCAAATTTACCTTCTCCTGCCTCCATCAATACGCCAATCATGCCACCTAGTTCAATCGTGTCCACGCCCAGGTCATTCGCCTGATAATTCAGGTGCGCCAGTTCATCGGGTTCGGTTAAACCGCAATTGGTACCGAGTAGACCAATTGTTTCGTACTCAACGGGAGAAACTACTTCGCTGCCGCCCTTATCAACATAAACATTGCTGCATTGAATCACGCAACCAGGCATGCAGGCATGAGATTGGTCCCCTCCTCGCTCGAGATTTTGCTCGCGCAAATAGTCACCACCCAATTTGAACTCTTCCTGCTCTGTATCCACCGCGCGGCCTGCGGAAAAATTTTTAACTGGAAGACCCCCAATGTGGTTTGTGATATCTGCCATCATTGCCGTACCAGTGGTTTTAAATACCTCTATGGCCGGCTCTGCTTCGAGCTTTCTGCGGTATTCTTTGACCGCGCCCATAACTTTTTTTCGATCATGAAGTGTAGGCATTTTGTGAAGGTCAACGACAATGGCCTTGACTTTCTTTGAGCCCATTACGGCACCAACACCACCTCGTGCTGCAAGTCGACTCGGTCGCAGATCAACATCACTGAAAGAAATTCCCGACATCAGACCAAGATACTCACCTACAGGTCCGCACAATCCAATACTGACTTTCTTTCCGTATTTTTCGTGCATCTTGGCAGCGGTTTCAAAATTACCCTTGCCCATGAACTCGCTCGCATCTTCGAAGCCAATTGCGCCTTCTTTATCAACTCGGATAATGGTCCAGTCGTCGCAGGCATTATTCAGGGTCAGACCAGCGATGTGCAGTTGCCCTAACGCAAACGCAAACGTTCCTCCGCCATTGGCTTCCTTTACACCCCCCGTTAACGGACTTTTACATCCAACACTTATACGGTTCGCGTTTGAGAAATTGGTACCTGCAAAAGGACCGGCGGAGAAAATGAGCGGATTTTCTGCAGATAAGGGATCTACCGTCGCTGTACCTGCCTTCAGAAGTTTGTCTGCGATCAGGCAACGACCAGAGCGGACTATTTCTTCGCCATGCAACTCCTGAGAGCGAATGGTACGCGTGGCAAGATCTATATCATGATACAAGCGCATGGTCAGGCCTTTTAATTGTTTGTGTACCTACAGTTTACGAGTTTCAGTGTAATTTCGCCACCAAAACCAGAGTTTGTCAGATGGCGCAATAATTACGATCGACAGCGGACAGCAACTAATCCGAATCCAGCAGTTCAATCCAGTGCTTAACCGGCAAGGCTGTACCTGACTGTATATGCAGTTGACATCCAATGTTCGACGTAACAATGACACTCGGATCACCTGATTCCAGAGAGTTAACCTTATTCACCTTGAGCTGCGTTGACAGTTCTTTCTGAAACAACGAATAAGTGCCCGCCGATCCACAACACACGTGAGAATCAGGCACATCTACCAAAGAATAGCCGGCTTTGACCAGAATGGTTTCAGTCAGTCCGGGTAACTTCTGCCCATGCTGTAGTGTACAAGGCGGGTGATAGGCAACCTTCCCCTTTTCAGTAGCATTAATGTTGAGCACAACCAGATCCTCGTTGCCTATTATCTCAGCGGTGTCTTTGGCAAGTTCCGACACGCGTTTTGCCTTGTTGTGATACGCCGGATCTTCCTCGAGAACGTGACCGTAGTCCTTGACCATCACGCCACAACCGCTGGCGGTCGCTACAATAGCTTCAGCCCCTGCTTCTATTGCCGGCCACCATGCGTCAATATTCTTTTTCATCAACTGCACCGCTCCTTGCTGGTCATTCAAATGAAAATTGACTGCTCCACAACAACCAGCTGCCGGGGTGTTTATCGTTTCAATACCGAGACGATCCAGAACTCTGGCGGTCGCCGCGTTGGTTACTGGAGTCATTGAAGGTTGAACACATCCCTCCAATATAATTACTTTGCGATCAAGCGAGCGAGAGGGTCTCGCCGGCACGGTTTGTTTAATGGGAATTCCACTTCTGACAGAGTTTGGTAACACCCCAGTAAAAAATTGACCCAGCTTAACTAAAGGAGTAATTCTTCCACGGTAAGGCAATACCGATTTGACCATCCAGCGCAGCAACCTGTCTTTTACCGGACGTGCAACAATTTCGTCCACAATTTCCCTGCCTGCATCAACCAGGTGACCATACTCGACTCCGGACGGACAGGTAGTTTCACAATTCCTGCAAGTCAGGCAGCGATCCAGGTGTAATTGAGTCTTCGATGTTGGTTGATCACCTTCCAAAACCTGCTTAATAAGATAGATTCGGCCACGAGGGCTATCCAATTCGTCTCCCAGAAGATTGTAGGTTGGGCACGTCGCTAGACAAAAACCGCAGTGAACACATTTGCGAAGAATCTTTTCCGCACTCGCAGTTAACGGATGATGCCTGAATTTTTCAGCGATGTTTGTTTGCATGAAGGTTACATTTCCGGATGGAACCTGCCAGGATTGAATAATCCGGCCGGATCAAATGACTGACGAATGGCAGTATGCAGCTTCCTTATCGTTCCGTCTAATGGTTGAAAACAATATTCAGCCGGCTTTTTTCCGTAGTAGTGAGTTGCATGCCCATTGGCATTTTTACATGCTGAGAATATTTGCTCAGCCGGTGCATCGGTTCTAAGCCAACGCTGCGCTCCGCCCCATTCGAGCAACCACTCACCGGGTAGCGCAAGCGATGGCGTGTAATCAGCCACCGAAATACGCCATATTGATTCTCCTGGAACAATACCAGCCTCACCGGCCGTAACCTCTTTGAAGAATGGATGTTTGTGAGTTCTTAAGTTATTCCAAGGTTCCGCTTCTGGCTCAATTTGACTCCCACCGATCATCTTAACGGCAGCATCGACACTCGGCGCACTACCAGACAGGCGAATCCACTGTTGATAGCCACTAACAACAGACGCTGAGAGAGGCAATGGTTGCCTCGCCAGTGAGATTAATCGGCTGACATCGTTTTCAGATTTATTTTCGAATAACAACGTGACTTCTTTTTCCGGAATGGGCAAAACCTTTAATGCAACATCCAGTATTACCCCTAAAGTACCCATCGCTCCAACTTGCAACCGGGAAACATCATACCCCGCCACGTTTTTCATCACCTCCCCACCAAACTTAAGCGGCTCTGCTCTACCATTAATAATTCCCATGCCAAGAACAAAATCCCTGGCAGCTCCTGCATATTGCCGCCTGGGCCCCGACAGCCCACAGGCAATCACGCCTCCGAGGGAGTCTGAATCACCGTACACAGGTGGCTCAAACGCAAGCATCTGACCCTCAGCCGCAAGTGTGGTCACGATTTCGTCAACACGGGTACCACAGCGTGCCTTCAATACCAACTCTGTAGGCTGGTAGGAAACTATTCCGCGATGATCAGACACATTCAACGCAATCCCTTCCAATGCAGTTCCTTCGCTGCTGGCTCCCAGAAAGCTTTTAGTGTTATTGCCCACAATTTTTATAGGGGATTCGTTTGCAACCAACAGAGCAACCTGATCGACGATATCAGATTGTATGTCCTGATCTATCATTAGAATCGCTCCAATTCCGGGAATGGTAATTCCCCATGGTGCACATGCATTGCTCCAAACTCGGCACACCGATGCAGTGTTGGTACCGCCTTCCCGGGGTTTAGTAGTTCCAGTGGATCAAAAGCCCTTTTTACACGGTGAAATTGCTCAAGGGTCTCACTATCAAACTGAACACACATCTCATTGATTTTTTCAGAGCCCACTCCATGTTCGCCCGTCACGGTTCCACCAACCTCAACACACAAAAGCAAAATCAAACTACCTAGTTTTTCGGTACGCTCTAGTTCGCCAGGCTTGTTCGCATCAAAAAGAATAAGTGGGTGCAGATTCCCGTCACCTGCATGAAAAACATTGGCAACTGGCAAATCAAACTCTATCGACAGTTCTTCCATCCGCCT
>JAVJHY010019137.1:0-15332 GCA_035593235.1 Phascolosoma agassizii
GGCCTCGCCCGCTACTTCGGCGAGGGCTGGGTGCACGACAAGGAGACCGGCGTCTCGAAGCGAGCCCACATCGCCGCCGAGATCAGCATCGCGCCGATCAGGAGAAAATTCAGCGGATACTTGTCGATGAAACGGGGGCTGTCCGGTACATGTATGCGCGCGGTGCGAAGGTATTCGTCACCAATCCATTTGAAATCAATTTCCGCGACATCCTCATAAACACTCTCGACCGAAATACCCGGACTAACTCTTGCCGAGGCTTCATTCAAGAGCCGGCCAAAATGGTGCAGCTCACCTGCGGTTTCGATGTCGTCATACGGCGTTAGAATCTGTTCCAATAAGGTTGTACCCGTCCTCGGCATGCCGACAATGAAGATCACTTCATCAGACGGATTTCCCTGCGACAAGGAATCAACGACATCGGGCGTCCAGTAACGGAGGCTCGCATCGATAAGTGCGATGTCCTGCGATTCGTCGTAGGGCGTGTGTTCGAGCACGCCCTCCGAACCGAGTTCAAGGCACGCAAACGCTTCGTCGAAGCGGTTCAGATCCTCATATTGTTTGGCCAGGCCAAAATTGAGGCAAATTTTCGCTTGCAGGACGCCTGGATTGCGCTCCAGAGCGGCTGCAAAGAAATCGACATAGTTTTCCGCGTCCTGTGCTTTTTCAAGTTGCCCAAGCAGCCAATATGCCCGGAAGTCTTCGGGTCGCAAATCGATTGCTTTGCGATGCAGCCGCGCTGCCTTCTTGCTCTGCCCGAGAATGTGATACGAGGTGGCCAGGGTAACAAGGATATCGGCGTTTTGCGGATCGGCCCGTCGCGCCTTTTCCAAAATGTCCACCGAATCCGCGTGTTGGCCATTGTTGCTGAGAGTCGTCCCAACAGAATGCAACAAACTAGGGTGCAGGTTTTCGTCGGCGAGAAGATCTTCGAGAAGAGCCAGACAGCTATCAGTCTTGCCCATCATGCCCAGAATCTGCGCCTTGAGCGAAATCATGAGCTGATTCCCCGGTTTCAGCTTGAGCGCCCTGTCAATGCTCGCCATCGCCGAATTGACCTTGTTCATGTTTGATTCGGCAAGAGCCTTGTAGAACCACGCATTGCCGTTGCCCGGCTGTGCTTCTATCCATTTTAGGCTGACGAGTTGCGCTTCCCGATAGCGCTTGAGCCCCAGCAGCATCTTTGTGTGTTTTTCATAGGGTAGTGTTTGCTTCATTTGTTCCTTTCTTGCAACAAATCCTCAGAATATGAGACTAACCAGGGTGAAACAGTCGCGTTGCTGTGCAGCACACCATAGGCACCATTTTAGGGTATACCGCGCCACCGTCGATTGGTCTATTCTCAAAACAGACTATGACTATATTTTCCGGGGGAATGGAAATGAATCTTCGCAAAAATCCTATCGCTATTGCGGTGTCTGCAGCAGTAGCCATCGGCACCATCGCTGACGCCAGTGCTCAGGGCGTTTTTGAGGAAATCGTTGTTACAGCGCAAAAACGCGAGGAGTCAGTTTCCGACCTGCCGCTCTCTGTTACCGCCTTTGACGGCGACACTATGCGGACACTGGGTATGGATCAACCGATCGATCTCGCCGGACAGACGCCGGGACTGACGATCGCCAATACCATGGGCGACTCGCAGCCAGCGGTCATTTTGCGTGGTATCGGCATCAATGACTTCAACACCAATGCCAACCCCGGTGTTGCTGTCTATGTTGACGAGGTCGCACGACCAATCCCCGCGATGCTTGGCTTCGCGTTGTTCGATATGGAACGCGTCGAGGTCCTCAAAGGCCCGCAGGGAACTCTGTACGGTCAAAATACGACCGGCGGTGCTGTTTCCTTTGTCACCAAAAAGCCCACCGATGAGCTGCAAGGCTACATTTCCGTTGACGCGGGCGATTTCGAATACAGCAGCGTCGAAGGCGCGATAGGCGGTGGGCTGAGTGACAGCTTCCGCGTTCGTGTTTCGGGCATTACCACGCAGCAGGATGAGGGCTTCCAAAAGGACCTTCTCTCCAGTCGTACGCTGGGCAAAGTTGATCGCACCGCTGTTCGCTTGCAACTGGCAGCAGATTTTTCGGATACCGTCGATGCGACACTTGCCTACTCCTACGGTAAGGATGAGTCCGAACAACAAACGTCCCGCATCGACAGCGGCCTCGGCGTCCTACAGGCGTACTACTACACCTACTTCGGCGGCTCGCAGTCGGATATTGGTCAGTACGATATCTTGCTTGGAGACGGTGAATCGCGACTTGACAATGAAATGGATTCACTTGCCCTGAACATCAATGCAGACCTCGGTTTCGCGACCTTGACCTCCGTAACCGGGTATGATGATGTTTCGCACAACAACTTTCAACCGTTCAGCGGCACCGAGCTTCCTATTCAGGACGCCGTCTACGGCGGGGAACTCGAAAACCTGAGCCAGGAACTTCGCCTCACATCGAACGAAGGAGACCTGGTCGACTGGATCGTCGGTCTCTACTACAGCAAAGTAGAACAGACCAATGCCTCATCGATCGATTTCACGGCTGGTCTGGGTTTCACGTTCTACTACTACGGCTTGTACAACGCGTTCCCAACTTCAACGGTTGTAACTACTGCATACACGCAAGAAATGGAGACGACTGGACTGTTTGCGCACACCGAGTGGTTCCTGAGTGACTCGGTCACGCTTACAGCCGGCTTTCGTGCTGCACAGGACGACCTGACCTACAACACTGCCGTTGGCGAACAGGCCGGTGTCTGCGACGGGCCTTTTTGCGATGTCATAGACTACTACTATGGACTGGCCGATTTTGACAGCGCGTTCAGCACATTCTTGAACCTCTCTGATGGTGGCGTGATCGACGGCCCGCGCACAAATGGCGTATTTGCTCAAAACGCTGATAGTGTTGACGAGTCGTATGTAACCTGGAAGGTTGGGCTCGACTGGGCTGCTAGTGATGACTTGCTATTGTACGGTAACGTCAGTGAAGGCACGAAGGCACACGGTTTTTACGGCGGCCTTGCAGCGACCTCGCCAGCGTTCACCGCCTACAAGCCCGAAGAGGTGCTAGCCTGGGAAATTGGCATCAAGTCGACATTTGTCGACGGCTCCGTTCGACTGGACGCTGCTTACTTCTCGTACGATTATGAGAACCAGCAGATGCTTGTCGACATGGACCCGGGCATCGGCCTGCCGAACCCTAACCTGACCAATATTGCCAAGTCGGAGATATCCGGATTTGAAGCGGACCTGACCTGGTCACCTGTCGACAGCCTGACTACTAGATTCACTCTCGCTACACTCGATTCCAAGATTAAGGACGGTACCGTATCGTCACCGCTGCCAATTTTCCCCGATAGCGAGCCAGTCGTCGGTGCGGCTCTGGCTTTCGCCCCCGACCTGACCTGGTCGGCGCTTGTGCGCTACGATTTCGCGGTGGGGACTTCCGGCGGTGCCTACGTTCAGGTCGACGGGGATTACACGGACGATCGATTCGCACTTCCTGGCCGAGCCGATACAACGCTGGCAGATCGCACGGTCTTCAATGCCCGCATCGGCTATACGCAAGACTTCGAGTCCGGTTCACTGGAAGTCGCACTTTGGGCTCGCAATTTCGGTGACGAGGAGTATTCCACCTATCGTTTCAACCAATTGCCTGGCGTTTCTAACGAGCACGTTGGCGCGCCGCGTACCTATGGCGTAAGCCTACGTTATGACTTTGATTAGAACCAATTGGATTTGAAATCAGAAACGGCAGTCTGGAGGCTGCCGTTTTTTTGTGCCGATTCTCAAGGCGAAGATGGCACGTTTGTCCATTTGGTATGCGCTAGCAAATTCTGAAACCACTATGCTGGTCAATCAATTGGGAGGGGTCCCATGCCACATCATCTCACGCTCGTCAGGAGGGCAGCCACCAGTCTCGCAGTTTCACTTTTGGTCGCTTGTGGAGGGTTCGATGACGCACCCAGCGAAGCGGCCGCGGACCTTATCGTCATCAACGCTGACGTTCGCACGGTGGACCCCGGCGTTCCGGTGGCAACAGCATTTGCGGTACGCCACGGCAAGTTCATCGCGATCGGCGACAACGAGACTATCGAAGGGCTAGCAAGTGATACGACACGTCGCATAGACGCTGCTGGAAGAACAGTGACGCCGGGCTTCATTGACGGGCACACCCATCTTTTGTTGGGTGCGGCCGTTGCTATTGGCGTCGACCTGACTGGCTTGCCCGATCGCAACGAATGGCGCACACGAATCAGTGACAGAGTATCCAAACTGAAGCCTGGCGAGTGGCTCGTCGGCGGCGCCTGGGACCACAATCTCGGTACGGACAATTCACTCCCGACCAAAGCAATGCTCGATGAAATCGCGCCGAATAACCCCGTCGCCTTGCGCGACATCGATTTCCACACGACCTGGGTTAACGGCTTGGCACTCGAAATGGCGGGGATTACAGCCGACACGCCCGTGCCGCCCGGCGGCGAGATCATACTCGACGAGAATGGTGAGCCATCAGGGCTCTTGCTTGAGGGCGCTGCCGAAAAGGTCACGGAACAACAAGGCTATCAGGACGCATTCGATGCCCGGTCCGGTCTCAAAGCGTCCATCCGCAAAGCCAACAGCCTCGGTGTTACAAGCGTTCATGATATGACTGGGGCTCATGATGACTTCCTGTCTATTCTCGCGGATGGCGACCTTACATTGCGTGTCTGGGAGGGAGATTTCATTCCCGATCATGGCGCCAATAGTGAAGACGCGATGATCTTGCTCGCTGAAGTTGCCGCTGAGCGGGACCGAGTGGCCGCAATCGTAGACGCCGGCGCTGCTGCGCGAGGTCCACAGTTCGCAGTCGGCTACGTCAAATTCATAATTGACGGTGTTCTCTCGACACATACCGCACTCATGAAGCAACCGTACACGGACGATTCCGATGCGGCAGCGGAAGGATTTGTTTCTGTCGAGCGCCTGGAAGAGATGGTTGCTGCGGCGCATGCCAACGGTTTCCCGGTTGCGGTGCATGCTGTGGGTGATCGGGGCGTTGAGTGGACGCTGGATGCGTTCGAAGCGTCCCCCGATCGACCGGCCGATCTGTGGCCTGATCGTGTCGAACACGCAGAGATTGCAGAGCCTGTCGATATCAAACGCTTTGCAGAGCTGGGCGTCGCCGCATCCATGCAACCGCACCACGCCACCTGCTGCATGGGCAACTATGTTGTCGATCGTGTTGGAGAAGAACGTTCAGCCAACGCCTACGTCTGGCGTTCGATGCTCGACAACGGTGCACATCTTGTACTCGGGACTGATTGGCCGACGGCAACCTTCGACCCGATTTTGCAACTTGTTGACGTCGTGTATCGGATCGACGTTGTCGAAGCCAACGGCCTCACCGCCTGGGACGAGGGCATGACACTCACGTTTGACGAAGCGTTGTACGGCTACACGCAAGCCGGTGCCGACATGACACCGTGGGCCGATCAGATTGGCAGCATCAGCGTCGGCAAGTGGGCCGATTTCGTGATTTTCGATGGCACGATACCCACTCCGGTTGACCGGACACTGCTGGATCGCAAGGTGGCAGCGACAATCCTTGCCGGTGAGGAAGTTTATTCGGCACAATAATCGGCCGCCCTTGCGAAAACGCGACCTTCAGAGAGGAAACCTCGATGCGAAAGAAATTCATCTCACTGCCATTGGTTCTCACCGCCGTTTCTCTTGCCGCTTGCGGCCGCTCCGAAACGGAAACACCTATAGTGACCGATGAACCCATTGATGAACGCAAGATCTGGGTGGGCTCGCTTTTTTCGGGCGCAGAGCAATACGAGACTTTCAACCGTCTCGCCGAAATATTTCCGCATCATGTCATAACCTCGAGCCCGACCCCGTTTGCATTTCCTGTTGGCGAAAGCATTGAACTCGTCGATACCTATGAGTACGCGGGTAAGGAGATGAGCACCATTGCGCTACTCGGGGAAACTGATACGTCAGCACTGTTGATTGTCAAGGATGGCGAAATTCGCTATCAAGAATACTGGCTGACGGGCGGACCTGACGTTAACTGGGCGTCGATGTCGGTCGGTAAGAGCTTCGTTTCAGCCCTCGTCGGTATCGCCATTGATGAAGGGCGCATCGGTAGTGTCGAAGAGCCGATTACCCAATACGTCCCCGAACTAACCGACTCTGCTTACGACGATGTACGTATCAAGGACGTGCTGCAAATGTCGGCCGGCGCCCGCTGGAATGAAGACTACAGCGATCCTGAATCTGACATCATGCGCTTCATCGAAGCATTTGGAACGGGCGGATCGCTGGATGAGTTCACAGCGTCACTGGTTCGCGAGCATGAACCGGGCACCTTTAACTACTACAATTCCACCGATACGCAGGCGCTTGGCATGATGTTGATTCGAGCGACCGGCCAGTCGTTAGCGTCGTATGCCGAAGAGACGTTCTGGCCCCCGCTCGGAATGGAACGAGACGCCTACTGGCTAACGGACAACGACGGTGTGGAGATGGCCGCTGGCGGCTTGCAGATCGTCGCGAGAGACTACGCGAAACTGGGCCAGCTTTTTCTGAATAAGGGGTACTGGAACGGTGAGCAAATTGTCTCTGAGCAATGGGTGCACGACTCGGTAACACCCGATGCACTGCACTTAATGCCTGGTTCGGATCCATCGATGCCGGCCTTCGGCTACGGCTATCAGTGGTGGATTCCAGATGGCGACGTCGGCGAGTACACCGCGATTGGCGTCTACAATCAGTTCGTCCACATCGATCCGTCTCGCCGATTGGTCATTGTCAAACTGTCGGCCAGTAACAGCTACGGCACGTCAGACGGCGAATCGTCCTGGCGTGAAGCGGAGACTGTGGAATTCTTTCGGAGCATCGCTCGCCAGTTCGACTAGTGCGGTAGAAGCGTATTGTTGCCGCCAGCACGAGTTACTGCCGTTGGCAGGTGAGCTGATGCTATCCTAGTGATCATATGACGCATCGAAAAAACATTGCTTGGACCCTGTTTGCGGTGGCGGCAATGGCTATTGCTCTAACGGGTTTTGCCGACGACGCCTCCGACACGTATTCTGATGCGGCATTCAAACGCGGGCTGGTCACATTCGCGGTTGCACGTGCGCTCAATGGTGTCATTTCTGTCGCGCAGGGAACTGAGGTCGCCGTCGAGCCAGGTGGCGTGGGCGTGAATCTGTCTGTTGGACAGATTCTTGATCCGATCAATGACCTAATAGAACAATTTTCCACGGTGATGCTTGTTGCGACGAGTTCGCTGGGCCTACAAAACATTCTGCTGGACATGACCGGCTGGTGGGGCATCACAGCACTGCTAGTCGCTGCCGGCTTGGCGTTGATCGCTGCAACCTGGTGGTCAGGCGGCGCACGACCCGGCGTGTCGACGCTAGCTGCGAAGATATTTCTTGTCGCCGTCTTCCTGCGTTTTGCGCTACCGCTGCTTGTCGTGGGCACCCATATTGTCTTTGCTGCGTTCCTGGAAGAGGAGCACGACACGGCGACAGCTGTACTCGAAACGACGAGTTCGCAAATTGAGGAAATAAATGAATCGGAGTTGCCGGCCGCCGATGACGACAGCGATAGCTCGCTGTTGGAACGTCTGGGCGGAATGCTGGAAAACACGGTGCAGCAATTGGATGTGTCCGGTCGTATCGAGCGATTGAAAACCAGCGCATCTAATGCGAGCGAGCAGATCATCAGACTAATCGTGATCTTTGTTCTGCAGACGATAATTCTGCCACTGGTTTTCTTGTGGCTTTTCGTCGAAGGCCTCAAGGGTATCGCGAGCCGTACGACGCGTATTTAGGGAGCAACTAGCGTGAGAATAGAACCGGCAAACATTGATCACGTCGCCGAGGTCGGCCGCCTGTTCGATCTATACAGGCAATTTTACGAGTGCGACGCCGATCTTGATCTGGCAACGGATTTCATTGCGAAACGGATTGCGAACAATGAGTCGCGGATCTTTGTGGCAACGGAAGGCGACAAGGCAATTGGTTTCACTCAGTTATATCCGTCTTTCTGTTCAGTGGAGGCGATTCGAATTCAGATCTTGTACGACTTGTACGTTGATGCGGATGCACGGCAGGGCGGTGTCGGTGAGAAGCTCATGCATAGCGCCTCTGAGTTCGCCCGCGAAAGCGGCGCTCTGCGAGTCGACTTGCTGACAGCACACTCGAACAAGATTGGCCAGCATCTCTACGAAAAGCTCGGCTACAAAATCGCCAACGAAGAATTTTTCGCCTACTCGTTATACCTGTGACCCGCGCCTTCGTTGACTGACTCAAACTGGCAACGAGTTGCGGCGAATCTCGGCGCTCGCCTCCCCGCTCCGCTAATTCTGATCGTGGCGTTAGTCATCATTCAGTTCAGTGCGGGGGCGGCCAGATCCATCATGACGCCCGACAATTCGACCGGGCTGGCATTGTTTCGGATTGCATTGGGCAGCGCCTTGCTGTGGCTGGTGATTCGGCCCAGGGTAGCGAACTTGAGCCGCAGACAGTGGCAAGACATCGTCTTGCTGGGCATCGTCTACGCGCTTTTTACGGTCAGCGTGTATAGGGCGTTGGCCCACCTTCCAATTGGCCTGGTCGCCACTATCGGTTTTCTCGGGCCACTGTCAGTGAGCTTGACTGGTGCTAAGCGGCTGCTCGACTTCGTCTGGCCCGCGCTCGGGTTTGCAGGTATTTACATGCTGGCACCAACTAGTCCCGGCGCCGAGTTGTCTTGGGAAGGTGTGGTGTCCGGCCTGATTTACGCAGTAGCCTGGGCGCTCTACATCTTGGCCTCGTCTCGTTCTGGCCGGTCAGTGGCCGGACTCGACGCTTTCGTCATCGCAGGATCGATTGCCGCTTTGATGCTGGTGCCGTTTGGCTACGCATCGATCGGGGAGTTCGTCAGTACGACAGAGCTTCTGTTTACCGCGGTGCTCGTCACCGTCACGGTGACCATTTCGTTCGGCCTAGAATTCATCGCCTTAAAGCGTATCGAGCCGCGCGTTTTCGGTGTTTTGCTGAGCCTCGAACCTGCGATTGCCACGCTGGTTGGCATGTTGCTGCTTCGCGAGTTCCTGTCCCTAAATAGCTGGATTGCTGTCGCAATAGTGACCATTGCAGCCGGTGGTGCCGCTCTGGCGAAGCCGAATCCAAAATAGATCAGTCGCGCAAAGCGAGTAATGTGAACAACTCGAACAGTAACTGTGCTGCTACGTGTGCAGTATTTGTGGTTGGGTCGTATTGCGGGGCGACTTCGACCACGTCACCACCGATCATCGGCAGGCCCTTCATGCCGCGAACGATCATCTGTACCTGCAACGGCGTTAACCCTCCGACTTCCGGCGTACCCGTTCCCGGTGCGTAGGCTGGATCGATGCCGTCGACATCTATCGTCAAGTAAAACGGCCGGTCGCCGATCGTGCTCCTGGCAGTGGCGATAACAGCGTCAATGCCGTCGCGCTCCACGTCTTCGACATGAATTACAGTCATCCCCGATTCATAGGAAAACTCACCGCTGCACTCTGCCGAACCGCGAATTCCAATCTGTACGCTGCACTCAGGGTCGAGTACGCCAGAGAGCACGGCCTGGCGGAACGGTCCGCCATGGTGAAATTTCTCACCTTCGTAGGCACCGCCCGTGTCCATGTGCGCGTCTATGTGTACCATCCCGACAGCTTCATTCTCACCCAGGGCTTTCAAAATGGGGTAAGTAATCGAGTGGTCGCCACCAACGCTTAGTGGAATGACGTTCGCTGCAACGATTTCCCTGAAATAGGCTTCGATGTCTTCGTGACTTTGCGCCAGGCTAAATCGTGAGCGCATCGGTACGTCGCCAACGTCAGCCGCATTGAGTACACCGCGTGGAACCTCATCGAGTGCATGGTTGTAGGGTCCGACCCGCTCCATCGCGCGAACCGCGCGAGGGCCGAAGCGCGCACCCGTTCGGTTGGTTACGCCAAGGTCCATCGGCACGCCGACGAGAGCAACGTCGAGACCGTCGAAACCGTCTTGAAAGGGAAGATCGAGAAGGGTCGGGATGCCGGCATACGGCTTAGTTGCAGAATGCGGACGGTCGGCGAGTTTCTCGCCGACGTGCTTGAAACGATCGGTAAGATACTCGGAGCCATCCGCCTCACCGTAGCGCTCTCTCAGTTGTTGCAGTTTTTTCCTGTTCATCGGCTCGACCGCGGCGGGGGAATAGCCGAATGATGCCTGCCGGCGTGTCGAAGGTACATAGCTACGGTTTCGCTTCCGCCCAAGCTTGAGCATTGATCTTTCTTGCAAAAAACGCAATACTGGTTAACTTACTCAATAGTAAGGTCGTGGGTGCGGCCTGGATCTTACTTGAGCTAATAATTCCGATGCGCTAACTGCGAGGAACGAGAAGATGACAACAAGAAAAGTATCCCGACGCGATTTCCTTGGCAGTTTGTCGGCAGTTGCTGCCGGCGTGACGCTGGCAAGTCGAGCACACGCAGTGCTTGCGCCCCCAGCCATGAGTTGGGATGAGTGGGCTGGTTACGACGCAATGGGATTGGCCGACCTCGTGCGCTCCGGCAAAGTGTCGGCATTGCAGGTCGCAGAGCAAGCCATGCACGCCGTGCATGAGATCAACCCAACGACCAATGCCGTGCTCAAATTCTATTACGACAAGGTAATGGCTGGTGGTAGCGACGATTTGCCGAATGGGGTATTCCACGGGGTGCCGTACTTTTTCAAAGATGTAGGGGCGGTCGAGAAAGGACGCGTTGCCGAAGGGGGGTCACTCGGCAGGCATGGCAGTGTGGTTGAGAAGGATTCGGATTATATCCAACGTCTGCGACGCTCCGGGCTGAACTTCGTCGGCAGAACCGCGGCCCCGGAAGCGGGCACGTCACCCGTCACCGAATCGCTGCTAAACGGTTACACGCACAACCCTTGGAAACTTGGACATACGCCGGGCGGCTCCAGCGGTGGTGCAGGGTCCGTGGTCGCGTCGGGCATCGTGCCAATGGCGGCGGCGAACGATGGTGGCGGCTCTACGAGAATTCCGGCCAGCCTTTGTGGCAACGTTGGACTCAAGCATTCGCGCACCATTGCGAACGTTCTTGAGGGTCGCGATGAGCCAATGTCGCTGGTATCGGCCGGCGTCAACTCGCGCAGTGTGCGCGATACAGCCGCATTCCTGGATGCCGCGTTGAATCCTGAGAAAACCAATGCCAGCTCTGGCGCCGACGGTTCATATCTCGCGGCACTAAAGGCGAACCCCGGGTCATTGAAGATCGCCGTATCGAGTGGCGACTGGGGACCCTACTCGGCACCTGCTGACGCCATGGCCGAGATGCAGCGCATAGCCAATGCGCTGTCGGACCTCGGTCACACTGTGGATGAAGTCGACGCCGACATCGATTTTCGCGCCTATTTCAAAGCATTCAAGGTGTTTTGGACGGCCGGGGCCAAAGCGCGCATGTCTCCCGAAGACTACAAGAAGTTACTTGAATCCACGGGTGGGCAGGGCTGGAGCCGGGACATGTCGTTGTCCGAACCCGTCACCAGAATGATCTTCCAGGACGGCGAGAAGTGGACCTGGGACGATTTCCAGTGGGCCGTCAGCATGAATCAGGCCTGTACGCAGGCAATGGATGATTTGTTCGAGGACTGGGACTTCTGGCTTACGCCGACCGTTGGCACGCATACTCCCAGGGTTGGCAGCAATATTGCTTTGTCCTATGGTCACCAGGCTATTGATGAGTGGTGGTTCAATACTTTCGGGTTCATACCGTATACGCCGTTGTGCAACTTTACCGGGCATCCGGCCATCAGCCTGCCCGTCGCCAAATTCGATAACGGCATGCCACTGGGTGCGCATTTCATGGGACCGTACGATAGTGAAGCGAAAATGTTGCAGCTTGCATCGCAACTCGAAGAGGCTCTACCGTGGTTTGACGATCATCCGCCGGTGCATGTCACAAAATTGTAGTGGCGCACAATCTATTGATTGCGAAGTCGACGTCGTTTCAGGACTTCTAGTCTCTCGCCCATCGTGGAATAGTCGACCTCAGCCTGGTGCGTGCGCGCGGCTTCGCCCTCAAGTCGGAGCGCGTCGCCAAGCGATAGTCGACCGCCATCCCGGATGAGGCGCTTGATCTTGTACAGCGTCGCCGAATCGGCTTCGGCGATCAGCGCCGCCGTTGACTTGGCTTCGTCGACAAGCCTGTCGTCGGCGCATACGCGATTGACCAGGCCCCACTCACAAGCATTCCGTGCCGAAAAATAACGCCCAGTGAAGCTAAGCTCACGCGCCCGATTGACACCGATGAGTCGCGGTAGAACTTGCGAGCAACCCCAGCCCGGCATGATACCGACGATCGCGTGAGTGTCAGCGAACTGTGCCGACTCCGCGGCATAAACGAAGTCACAGGCGAGAACGAGTTCGAGCCCGCCGGTCACCGCAACACCGTTGACCGCTGCGATGATGGGTTTCGGGCAACACGCGAATGCGCGCACGAGCGAGCCTTCCTCGCCAAGATTCGATTCGCTCAGTGAGGAGGAATCTCGGGTCAATTCCTTGAGGTCGATACCGGCACTGAATGCCTTGCCCGCACCTGTAATGATGGCTGCCATGATTCTGTCGTCGGCACCGATTTCATTAATGCGCGCGGTGATCGCACTTATCATCGCCATCGACAGAGCGTTCATTGCATCGGGGCGGTTGAGCGTCAACAGCGCAACCGCACCGTCTCGTTCGATGAGGACAAGGCTCACAGTCTTACCTGATTTCGGTCGCGGCCCATTTTCACCAACCCTCGGTCATCGGTCTGCACGCACCACTCTCACCGCACGGTCGCCGGCGAATGGACTATTAACTTACTGTTTAGTAAAATAATGCAAGCTAAGCTACTGACAGGCAATTCCAATGTCAACTTCCGACAACGCAGTGCGACGTTCAGGACGTCGTATCGGCGTTAAGCAGGGCGCGAATTTCGATGAGCGACGCGAGATAATCTTGCGCGAGGCGGCGCGGGCATTTACAGAGAATGGCGTACAAAATACGTCAATCGACGATGTCGCCGGTCGACTGGGTGTGACCAAGCCGGCACTCTATCACTACGTCTCGAGCAAAGACGAGATGATTCGTCAGTGTCTCGAGATATCGGTCAAGGACAGCCGCGTCATGCTGGAGGATGCCAATCGTATTGATGGCACCGGCATGGATAAGTTGCGTTTTGTATTTGAGCACTGGGGCACAAATGCAGCAACGGATTTTGGTCGTGCCATCGTTCTCATCGAACCGACCTCCCTGAGCGAAGCTAGCCGCAAGCGACATCAACACGGACATCGCATGATCCTGCACGGAATTGAAGCGCTGATCGAAGAGGGCATCAAGGATGGCTCGATCAGGAAATGCAATCCGACCGTAACAACGCTCGCGTTAATGGGCATGTTCAATTCGCCCGCCAGGTGGTTCCGCCGCAAGGGTGCGCTGAGCATAGATGAAGCGATTACGGAACTGATCGGACTAATGGAAAAGGGCATCGCACCCGACGACTCTGTTGTCTAGGGCGACCCCGTCATCCGCACGTATTTCCCAGGTGCAGCATCCAACGATGGGTACGCATCAGTCTTTGGTTTCGTGTTGGCGGCCGTTTTTTCGCCCGAGCGACGCTTGAGCCATTTTGCCCAGTCATGCCACCAAGAGTCCTGCGTAAGCTTCGCATCGGCGCGCCATTTCTTCGCCGTCTTCGGTCGTTTCGCATTCGTCCTGTAGGCGTTCTTCTTGTTTGCCGGTGTCGCGATGATTGACTGCACGTGACCCGTCGTCGTCAAGATGAATTTCTTGCGCCCGCCCAATAGTTGCATCGAGTCATAGAGGCCTTCCCACGGTGTGATGTGGTCAGTTTCGCCGGCGACCAGGTAGGTATCGGCCTTGATGCTGGACAGGTCAATGGGTATGCCGTCAATTTCCATTGCGTCCTTCTTGGTCAGCGAATTGGTCTTCATCATGTCAATGAGGTCGTTCTGCAGACCGACCGTCAGATTCATGGCGTCGGCGTTCCAGTACAGGATATCGAACGCTGGCGGCTTCTTGCCCATCAGGTAATTGTTGACCCAGTAGGAGAAAATCAGGTCGTTGGGACGCAGCCAGGCAAAGATGCCCTGGATGGTGTGACCTTCGACGACGCCTTTCTTTTCGGACATGCCCTGGGCCATTTCGAGTGTGTCGAGGTGCGCAAACAATCCGATGGCCGTGTCGGCCGTAGAATCCATGTCGAGGACGGCGACCAGCAAGGTGACACTGGCGACGATGTCACGCTCTTTTCCGGCGAGGTAGGCCGACAATATCATGGAGGTCACGCCACCAGCGCATGCGCCCAGAAAGTGCAGCTTGTCGGATCCGGAAATCTCACGGCCTGCATCAGCGGCTCGCTCCAACGCCTGAACGTAGGTTGTCATGTTCCATTTCCGCTGTGCGGCGCTCGGGTTGAACCAGCTAACGGCATACACCTGTATGCCCTGTTCGAGTAGAAACTGTACGACACTTCGATTTTCCGCGAGGTCAAAAAAGTAATACTTCGAAATTGGTGGCGGCACAAGAAAGATGGGTACGGCGTATGCATCCTTCGTTTTCGGTGTATAGCGAATTAGCTCAACAACGTCATCCCGATAGACAACTTCTCCCTCTGTAACGGCGAGATTTTCGCCGACCGCGAATTTAGACTTGTCTACCTGAGTCGGGCGACCGTGGTTGTTTTTCCAGTCTTCAACAAAGTTCTGCGCGCCGGTGACGAGGTTTTGGCCCTTGGTGTCAAATGTCTCGCGCAGTGCCGCCGGATTGCCAATCAGAGTGTTGGTCGGCGCGAGTGTGTCGGTCATCGCACCAATCAGGAACTGGGCACGATCTCGATCTCGGTCGGCAAGGTCGATGTCTTCGGACCATTCCTTGAGCTCATTCGACCAGGCCAGATAGCTTTGCTTCAGCGCGCGGTAAAACGGGTTCTCATCGAAGGCCGGGTCGGAAAAGCGACGATCACCTTTCTCGGGTTCGATTTCGGATGCACCGACCATGCTGGCAAACACATTACCGGCAAGCTTTGCAGTGTGTGCTGCAACTTTGTCGGGTCGCTTAACCGCAGATTTTGCAATGCGGCCCATGGTCTTGACCATCGAACTCTCGATCATCGAGCTTGTTTGTGTGCCAGCTTGTCCTGTCTTCTTCTCAGACATTGTTCATCTCCCCAGTAGTTCTGTATTGACGTCGGTCTATGCGACGCCTTTCCCCCGGCCTTCCCAGTACGGCGCCCGCAGGTCTTTCTTTAGGATTTTACCCGCTCCCGACAGCGGAA
>JAVJHY010020206.1:0-24079 GCA_035593235.1 Phascolosoma agassizii
AAAAAGAACCACACCCGTCATTATCTGCCCCCGCCCCGTCATTACCTGTGAAAACAGGTAATCCAGTTGCACCGAAGTCGGCAGCTACCAGTCTTCAGTCGTCAGTAAAAGAATCAAGCCCGTACCCCAGGGCACCCTCTCTTGCTTCGCAATTCACCTCGTCATTACCTGCGAAAGCAGGCAGCCCCAAGCCCCAAACTGATAACTTACAGCTAACCACTAACAACTTACGCGTTGAAAAACGCGTATTATTCTCCGGCGACTTGGGCGCACCCTACGCCCCATTATTGCCCGCACCAAAATCTCCCTATAAAGCAGACGTGCTTGTAATCGAAAGCACCTACGGTGACAAAAACCACCAAGGCCGCAAAGACCGCCGCCAACAACTTAAGGCCATTATCGAACGCTCCGCCAAAAACGGCGGCGCACTCCTGATTCCAGCCTTCAGTATAGGCCGCACCCAAGAAATCCTTTACGAACTAGAATCACTAATCCACGAATCGTACCCCAGGGCACCCTCTCTTGCTTCGCAATTCACCTCGGCATTATCTGCGAAAGCAGCTACCCCCCATCCGTCATTACCTGTGAAAACAGGTAATCCAGTGACCTTAACTGATAACTTACAGCTGCAGACTGATAGCTTTCCCTCACCTTTGACTAATAGCTTAAAGCTAGCAACTTACAGCTGCTTTTCTCCTCTCGTAATTGTGGACTCTCCACTGGCCGCCAATTTCACCAAGCAATACCGCAGCCTCAAGAAATTCTGGGACAAAGAAGCCCTAACCCGCGTCAAATCCGGCCGTCACCCCCTAAACTTCAAACAACTCCACACAGTCGACAGCCACACCGATCACATGGCGCTAGTTAATCATCTGAGCCGTAAGGCTCAAGCTAGTAACTCCCTTTCATCTTTAGCTGCAAACTTACAGCTGCCAACTGATAACTTCTCCATCATCATCGCCGCCAGCGGCATGTGCTCCGGTGGTCGTATCACTAACTATCTAAAAGCCCTAATAGAAGACCGGCGTACCGACATCCTCTTTATCGGCTATCAAGCCGCCGGTACACCAGGCCGAGATATTCAGCGATACGGCAATAAAGAGGGTGGTTACGTGCACTTAGATGGCGAACGGTATGACATAAACGCTAAAGTCCACACCATCGGCGGCTACTCAGCTCATGCAGGTCAAAAAGACCTACTCAACTTCATTGGTAGAATGCGCCACAAGCCCAAGCAGGTCAGGGTAGTGCACGGTGATGATCAGGCTAAAAAAGCCCTAAAGGCTGAAATACATACCCGGTGGCCAGAGGTTGATGTACTGATACCAGGGGGGTGAGAGTGATAAGTTTATAGCTACAGGTTACTTACAGCTCATCCGGTTCAGCAATAAGTCAAGGGTATAAATCCATAGCGCCCAGTCGTAGCCTAGGACCACAAGAGCTGGCGCTCCATGGTCCTGTATTTAAGTAGGGCTATTACTACCTACTTCGTGTCTTGTGTCGCGAGTAAACTGCTAGAACTTTATCTATCTATAACTAAATTCTCACTTCTATAAATATGCAGTTTTTGGTAATATCCGCGCACGTAAAGTAATGAGGATTGGTTCACTCTTAAGCGAACTTCTTTTATTGCTAAAAAATGGTTTGGCAATAGTAGACTAATAGCTACAGGTTACATGTTCCAGACGCAACCTAAGGACCTGCATCCATGCAGGCCACAGCTAACAACTTAATATCAGGACTTTCATGGACGATTCAAAATATCCCTTTGGTCAAATTACCAAAGCTGTTATCCCTGTTGCCGGTCTCGGCACTCGCATGTTGCCAGCCACCAAGGCTATTCCCAAAGAAATGCTGTCCATCGTCGATAAGCCACTGATCCAGTATGTGGTAGATGAGGCTGTAGCTGCCGGTATTACCGAAATCGTGCTGGTAACCCACGCCAGTAAAAACGCCATCGAAAATCATTTTGATACATCCTTCGAGCTCAATGCCCAGTTGGCAGCCAAAGGCAAGCTGGCGTTATTGGCCGAGGTGCAGTCTATCGTCCCTAAAGGCGTATCCGTCATCGCCGTACGTCAGGCCGAGGCCAAAGGCCTGGGTCATGCCATTGCCTGCGCCAAGGCCGTAGTCGGGGATAACCCCTTTGCCGTGTTGCTGCCCGATGTCTTGGTGGATAAATATCAGTCAGATCTAAGCATCGATAACCTCGCCGCTATGGTCGCTAACTATCACAGCGCTGGTGCCAGCCAGATCATGGTGGAGCCAGTAGCCTGGGATCAAGTCGACAAATACGGTGTGGTGGATTGCCTAGGTGCAGATCTACATGAAGCCACCACCGCCAAAATTGATGGCATGGTGGAAAAGCCTGCCGTAGATGTCGCGCCCTCAAACATGGCTGTTGTAGGTCGCTACATTCTGCCTTCTAGCATATGGTCACAGCTTGATAGTACCCAGCCAGGCGCGGGTGGTGAAATTCAGCTAACCGACGCTATTGGTGAGCTGCTTCAGAGCCAGTTAGTTGAGGCCTACCGTATAAAAGGTAAGAGTCACGACTGTGGTAATAAGTTGGGGTATATGAAGGCGCAGCTGGAGTATGGCATGCAGGATAGTGAAATAGGGACTAGCTTTAAGTCTTTGGTTGAAACGACTGTCGCTAGTAATCTTGGCTTAAGCTCTATGGGTTTGACTGAAAACTGAAAACTGAAAACTGAATTTATTTATGAAAATAGCAATCGCCGGTACCGGTTACGTAGGTCTATCAAATGCAATGCTGTTATCGCAGCACAACGAAGTTGTGGCTGTAGATATCGACGAAACTAAGATAGCCAAATTAAATAAAAAAATATCACCGATTGTAGATGTCGAGATTGAAGACTTCCTGGCAAATAAAGAACTAAATTTCACCGCGACTATGGATAAGCAGCTTGCTTATCAAGATGCTCAGTATGTCATTATCGCCACGCCTACGGATTATGACCCCCAGGCTAACTACTTTAATACATCGTCAGTTGAGGCGGTTATTAAAGATGTAATGTCTATTAACCCACAAGCTGTAATGGTCATTAAATCCACAGTGCCAGTGGGATACACAGCTCGAATAAAACAAGAGTTTGGTTGTGAAAACTTAATGTTCTCCCCTGAGTTCCTGCGTGAGGGCAAAGCCTTATATGACAACCTACACCCTTCACGGATTATCGTAGGTGAGCAAAGTGAGCGGGCCGAAGTGTTTGCTGGTTTGTTAGCCCAAGGGGCGATTAAGCAAAATATCCCGGTATTGTTTAGTGACTCGACAGAGGCCGAAGCCGTAAAGCTATTCTCCAATACCTATCTGGCCATGCGCGTAGCCTACTTTAATGAGTTGGACTCCTACGCCGAAGCTCATGGACTAGACTCACGTCATATTATTGAAGGGGTAGGGTTAGACCCTCGCATTGGCAACCACTACAACAACCCATCCTTTGGCTACGGCGGCTATTGCTTACCTAAAGACACTAAGCAGCTATTAGCAAACTACCAAGATGTCCCCAACAACATTATTGGCGCGATCGTAGATGCTAATACCACACGAAAAGACTTTATAGCCAATTCGATCTTAAAGCGAAACCCTAAAATTGTGGGTATTTACCGTTTGATTATGAAAGCAGGCTCTGACAATTTCAGGTCGTCCAGTGTGCAAGGGATCATGAAACGCTTGAAAGCTAAAGGTGTTGAAGTGGTAGTGTATGAGCCATGCATAGATTCACCAGATTTTTATAATTCAGATGTTATTGAAGATCTGAGAGTATTTAAAAAAATCAGTGATGTGATTGTATCTAATCGTATGGTTGACGAATTAAGAGATGTGTCTTCTAAGGTTTATACTCGGGATCTTTTTGGAAGTGATTAGGGTTGGATTAAATTTTTTACTCTAAGGGAGTGCTGATAAGTCTTATTTATCATCCCTTACTCTTTAAGGGCTTAAATTTTAGCTGGTATGACTTAACCTACATCCTTAATTACAGTCTTTATTTTATCGCAATACTTTTTGTAGCTCGGAAAGTTCTATTTTAATTGGGTTTATATGAAAATTTTAGTCACCGGTGGTGCTGGATTTATTGGATCAGCAGTTATTCGAAATGTTATCAATAATACCGTAGATAGCGTTATTAACATCGACAAGCTTACCTATGCAGGTAATTTAGAGTCCTTATCTGAAGTTGAATCGAATGAGCGTTATTCTTTTGACCAAGTTGATATTTGCAATCGTACAGAGTTAGATCGTGTCTTTAAACAATACCAACCGGATGCGGTTATGCATTTGGCCGCAGAATCTCACGTCGATAGATCGATTGATGGGCCAGCTGAATTTATTGAAACAAATATTGTCGGTACCTATCAATTATTAGAGGCTGCTCGCCAATACTGGAATCAATTAGGCGGGGCTCGAAAATCAGCTTTCCGTTTTCATCATATTTCCACCGATGAAGTATATGGCGACTTAGACGGTCCAGAAGACTTGTTTACTGAAACAACGTCTTACGCACCCAGTTCGCCATACTCAGCGTCTAAAGCATCAAGCGATCATTTAGTACGCGCATGGCAACGTACTTATGGGCTACCCACGTTAATTACTAATTGTTCTAATAACTATGGCCCATATCATTTCCCTGAAAAACTCATACCGTTAGTCATTCTTAATGCTTTAGAAGGCAAACCCTTACCTGTATACGGCAACGGTATGCAGGTTCGTGATTGGTTATATGTAGAGGATCACGCTCGTGCATTATATAAAGTAGTCCACGAAGGTGTTGTAGGTGAAACGTATAATATCGGAGGGCATAACGAAAAATCAAATATTGAAGTGGTTAAAACTATTTGCATGCTGTTAGAGGCTCTAGTTCCAAATAATAAATTTTCACAGTCTTCTGGTGGTAAAGGGTTTGAATCCCTTATTACTTTCGTAAAAGATAGACCTGGACATGATGTTCGGTATGCGATTGATGCCTCAAAAATAGAAAGAGAGTTAGGTTGGGTTCCACTAGAAAGTTTCGAGACAGGTCTTAGTAAAACTGTTAATTGGTATTTGGATAATCAAAATTGGTGCCAACGTGTTTTGGACGGAAGCTACACACTAGAACGATTGGGCGCAGGAGAGTAAAACATGACTAAAGGTATTATATTGGCTGGCGGCTCAGGAACACGCTTATACCCAATTACTAAAGGTGTATCTAAACAATTATTACCGATTTATGATAAACCTATGATTTTCTATTCGATTTCAGTCCTAATGCTATCTGGAATTAGAGATATATTAGTAATATCAACACCAGATGACATTAATAGCTATAAACGTCTTCTTGAAGACGGCAGTTCATTCGGAATAAATATCTCGTATGCTATTCAGCCTAAGCCTGAAGGGCTAGCTCAAGCCTTTATTATAGGTGAAGAATTTATTGGTGAGAATAATGTTTGTTTAATCTTAGGTGATAACATATTTTATGGCCAATCATTTACAAAAATGCTTAATTCAGCAGTTCAAAATTCTAATGATGGGTATGCAACAGTATTTGGTTACCCTGTTTCAGATCCGGAAAGGTTTGGTGTTGTCGAATTTGATAAAAACAATAAAGCCGTATCGATTGAAGAAAAACCCGATAGGCCAAAGTCTAATTTAGCTGTAACCGGCCTTTATTTTTATCCAAATGATGTTGTTCAAAAAGCTAAACTTGTTAAACCTTCAGGCAGAGGCGAGCTTGAGATAACTTGTCTTAATAATTTATACCTCGACTCCGAACAGCTTTACGTCGAGCAACTTGGTAGAGGGTTTGCGTGGTTAGATACAGGTACTCATGATAGTTTAATGGAGGCTGGTCATTTTATTCAAACAATTGAAAAGCGACAGGGTCTTAAAGTTGCTTGCCTTGAAGAAATCGCTTTTCATCAAGGGTGGATTGATAGATCTCACATTGAAGAACAAATTAAAATACTGAATAAAACTGGTTATGGTATATATTTACAGAAATTACTAGATAGTGAGTTTTTATGAAAGTTATAGAAACTAAAATAAAAGATTTAATCATTATTGAGCCTAAGGTTTTTGGTGATGAACGAGGGTATTTTTTCGAAACTTACCAAGAACAGAGATACAGAGATAATGGTATTCCCTATAGCTTTGTTCAAGATAATCGTTCTAAATCAACCGCAGGTGTTCTGCGGGGTCTACATTTCCAGAAAACAAAACCTCAAGGAAAACTAGTTAGTGTCACTTCAGGTGAAGTTCTTGATGTGGCGGTAGATTTGAGGGCTAACTCTGAAACATTTGGTTGTTCTGAATCAGTTGTTTTAACCGGAAATAATAAGAGACAGTTTTTTGTGCCTCCAGGGTTTGCTCATGGTTTCTTGGTGCTTTCTGATACGGCAGAGTTTACTTATAAATGTACTGATTATTACGATCCATTAGACGAGGGTGGGATCATTTGGAATGACCCCGACTTAGCGATCAATTGGGGAATAATATCGCCATCTTTATCTAATAAAGATGCTGATTTACCTTCATTTTCAGAATATAAATTAACAATGAAAGAGAAACCGAGCCTATGAATTTTACTATAATTGGTGGTCTTGGTTTTATTGGTAGTGAGGTTGTAAAAGAGTTAACAGCGGAAGGACACGCTGTATGGGTGCCCGATAAAAATGACGGTGCTTTATATGAAAGTCATCTGGGTACTGTTATTTACTGTGCCGGTCATGGGGATTGCGCCAATAATCCTATGAAGGTTTTGCAGTCGAACACTATTGATTTGGCTTTTATTTTACAGAAAGCTAAGTTTGACAGGTTGATATATATATCTTCAACTCGTGTTTATATGAATCAATATCAATCAGATGAAGGGTGTGATCTTAGTGTTATAAATGAAGACGAAAGAAAGTTATTTAATTTAACTAAACTCGTATCTGAGGAGCTATGTTTTAAAAGTAAACTTGATTGCGTAGTTGTTAGGCCGAGTAATGTTTATGGTGTCGCTCTAGATAGTCCCTTGTTTTTGCCTTCAATTACGAGAAATGCAATATTGAATGGTAGGGTAGACATGTACGTCCCCGAAAAATATTCGAAAGATTATGTTTCTGTGAGTGATGTTGCTAAGGTGATTATTCATGTTTCAAAGCTCAAAACGAATGATGAAAAAGTAATTAATATAGCGAGTGGTCAAAATGTAACTGCAAAAGATATTGCAGATATCCTATCGAAAGAGACGGGGTGTGAAGTTATTTGGCATGAGTCCAATTGTACTGAAGTTTTTCCTGAAACAAAAATTAAAAGTATGAAAGCAATATTAGATATTAGTCCACGGTCGGTTAAAGAAGATTTGATAAAGCTTATTGGTGCGTATAAAGAACATTTATCAAAGGTTGAATAATATTTAATGGGTATTTACTAGTGAAAACGTTATTAATCAGCCCGGATACATTTGGTTATTATAAAAAAATACAGTCTACATTAGAGCAGAAAGGTCACGATGTTAATTGGGTTAATCTTGTAAGGTATACTGGTATAATAGGCAGGATTGCTCAACGTTTGTTTCCTTATCTGTTAGCGCGAGCGCTTGACAACTATTTTTTGGATAATATTAATAAAAGCACATATTATGACTACATAGTTGTCATCAAAGGCGAGGGTGTCTCTAAAAAAGTTTTAGAAGTGTTAGAGGATAACTATCCGGAGAGTAAAAAAATATTTTATGCTTGGGATTCTCTTTCTAATATTAATTTCGATATTAATCGGTACCATTTTTTTGATTCTGTGAAGTCTTTCGATTATGCCGATATTTCGATTAATAAATTTATAAAGCATTTGCCTTTATTCTATGATAAAAAATTAATCTCAAATGGTCCATGTGTAAATAATATAGGTGCGTTTTTTGTTGGGACTTTACATAGTAATAGGTTCAAGGAAATAAATGCTATTAGTGAAGAGGCTGAGGAAAACTTAAGGTTAAATTCATTTCTTTATTTTTACTATCCAAATAAAATTCTTTTTTTAATAGCAAAGCTAATTTTCCGTAATTTCAAAGGGATAAAAACTGATAGTATTAAATTTGAAAAGCTACCCATTGAAAAGCTAATGGAAAAAATGAATATTAGTAGTGTTGTTATTGATATATGCCACCCTGGACAATCGGGTTTAACAATGAGAACGATTGAATGCATTGGATCAAGAAAGAAGGTTATCACCAATAATCGGAGTGTATTAAGGTATGATTTTTATAAACCAGAGAATATATATTTATTAGGAGAACCTAGGGGGGTCGATATTTTTTTAACAGAGAAATATCGCGAGCTTTCTGATGATGTTTATAAGAAATATGAAATATCCAGTTGGGTTGACTCATTAATTAATGATTAAGAAAAGAATTGTAAATGCAGTGAGTCTTTTTATAAATTCAATCCTTGGTAAAGGATTCGTTTTTATTGTGAATATACTTATGGCTAAATATACATCGATTGATGTGTATGGACGATTTGTATTAGTAAGAAGTGCTATTAACGTAGCCGAAAGCTCTTTAAGTTCAGCTGTTAATCCGTTAATTTTAACTGATTCTGCAAAGGAAAAGGATGAGGTTGAATATAGTGTTGCCTATTATATTTTCTATGGATTGACGGGCGTTATAATTTCATCTTTTGTACTAATATTTCTATATGCTAACGCCTTAATTCAGATAGATGAGTACGATGTAAGTTTATTCGCTTACGTTGTAGTCCCTTTTTTTATTGTATCTTGTTTTTTTAATAATGCATTGATGGCTGTTAATATAGGTAAAGAAAAGCTCCACCCAATATTAGTTTCATCAGGTGTTTCTTTCTTTTTGATAGTTTCAATAGTTTATTATTGTAGGTTTAATTTAAATATATATACGGCGATACTTTTTTTAGGTGTGTATCATTTTTTAGACTTTATTTTAAAGTTGTTCATGAATAGAAGGCTTCTAAAGCCGACTTACTGTAAAAACAATATAGTTCTTGAAGTCAAAGAATTGTTGGTTAGCGTAAAACCATTAATAATATCAGGATTATTTAATGCAAGTGTGTTTTTTATTATTAGATATTTACTTTCAATATCGCCTAGCGGATATAAGAAGCTAGCAATTTTCGATATATATTTTCAGTTGGTAATATTAATAATGATTGTCACTATAACCTTAGTTAACTTAGTTTCAGCAATGATGATAAAAAGTGATATGAAAGGATTTACTTTTATTGAGTTTTATAAAAAAATGTCATTGAGTATATTGCCCTTCATTATAATATTTTCAATTGTCACTTATTCAGTTTCTGACTATTATATTGATTTAATAAATCCTAATCTTTATTTAAAAGATATGGAGCTTTATATTCCATTTGTAGCTTTAGTTTTTTCAATATCTTTAATACAAAACAGATGCCTTATAATCTTTAATTTTCAGAAAATAATGCCTAAAAGTGTGTTTATTTCTTCATTAGTAACAGTTAGTTATGCCTATATGTTTGCTGATCAACCGCATCAATTAGGTATTTCATATGTGATCTTTTATATAAGCACAATAATGTCTAACACTTGGCTTTGTTCTTCGATAGGGAAAAGTAGTGAATATTAGGAAGAGGTTATAGAATTATGGTTTTAGATATTGTAATAATGTTATATTTTTCTTATTTGTTGCTACTACTCCGCATAACAAGAAATACTCATTTATTTCCATTTAGTCTTTACTCTTTGTTTGTAATTTTTGCTATAGCAGAGATTCCTTATTTATTATACTTTGTGCATAACCCTGAATTAATCAGTAATCATATTAAACCTATAATTGAAGATTTTGATTTATTAGTTATAAAACATATATTCAATACGTTTATATTCATAAATATAACATTGTTTTTTATGTTTATTTATAAACCCAAGCCTAAATTATTTATAACTACTTTTTCTAATTGGAGATACTCCAATAAACAATTGAAGCTTGCTTTTATTTTTAATTTTCTTTTTACTTTGTTGTTTTACGCAGCTTTTTTACAAAAGGTTGGTGGTTTAAGTTTGTTGATTGAAAATATTTCAAATAAGTCTACCTTTGTTCAAGGTACTGCGTTACATAGAACGGGTCTATTTGTTGCAGGGCTTCTAAGTGTCGGAATATTTATTGAAGGTAAGTCCCGTTTTAACAACAAGAGCTGGTCAACTTTTAAGCTTTTTTTAGTTGTTTTGTTTTTCTTTGCTCTCCTTGCGTCATTTGGTGAGCGACAAAAACCTATTATGCTTTTAATTTTTACTGCTTTGCTTTGGAATTATAAGATTTCTAGCATCAACATCTTTAATGTTAAATTGTTAATTTCTTTTGTTTTTTTAATCCTGTTTTCATCCCTCGCTCCTGTTTTAAGGAAAGCTGGTGCTATGGATATTTATGTCCTGAATCCCTTGCTCGTTTTCAATGATATGAAACCTTATCTTGGTGAGATGTTCAAACGATTCAGCGATATTGATCTTTCAATATTTGTATATTCTAAATTTGAATCATTTGAGGATTTTTGGTTTGGCTCTATATTCAAAGATTTTTTTACAGGTTTCATTCCTAGTGCGTTCTACCCAGATAAGCCTCCCTTAGATTCAGGTGTGTATATTTATAATATGGCACGTGGGAATAATGTTGAAATAGGATCACCATTTAGAGATATGTACCCAGTAGGTTGGCCTCTAAGTAGGGTTACAAGTGGGTATGTTAATTTTGGCGTAATCGGTATATTGCTATTCGCTCCTATAACCGGAGTTATATTGAAATACTTTTACCAATTGATGTTAGATTCAAAATTTTCAGGCTCAACAGTATTATTTTTCACAATTTTGCTGTTTGGAAATTTTGGGGTTTCTAACGCCTTTTTTTTTAATCTTCTAATTATATTTATTTGTTGCTTAAGCCTATCTTTTATTGTGAGAGTTTTCCTTGGGAAAAGAAAAAATGATCGTTGTTAATTTTTCAAATCAGATCGCTGCAGGTCCTAAAAATATATCGACTAATTTTATTAGGCAGGTACTGGAAGGTGACGATAGAACTAAATACTTATTCATTATACCTAGAATAGATGGTTTCTTACATTTTGAAAATACTGAGTCGGTTAAATTTAAGTTTATACCTGTAAATCCAGGTGCATTCCAAGCGTTATTAAATGTTTTTTATGTAAATATATTCTTATTGAATCTTATATCTCTAAAATATAATGTTAGCTCTATTCTTGCATTTGGTAATTTTCTCTTTGGTGTTGTATCAAAAGCCAATAAGGTAGTACTTTTACATCATCCTTATATTATTGATGATGCACTATTTTATAAATTACCTTTTAAAACTCGAATGATAGAGAGGATAAAAAGGTTCATATTTTATTTTACCGTAAAAAATTCAAATTTTGTTGTAGTGCAAAGTGATTATATGAAAAAGTGTTTTCTGAGCAAGTATCCTAATTCACTTTCAAAAGTTGAAAAGATATATAATCCAATCAGTGATAATTTTTCACGAAAAAACTTTAATTCTAAGAATATTATCCCGCATCAGCAGGTTAATATTATTTATGCTAGTCGTTTTTATCCGCATAAAAACCACGACTTTATTATAAAGTTAGCTGAGTTGGTGAAAGAGCAAGAATCTAACATTAACTTTATAATAACCATTGATGGTAATAGCCAACAAACCTCTGGTTTATTGAATGAAATTAAACAAAAAGAATTGCCCATTATTAACGTTGGTGAAATATCACAAGAGAAGCTACAAGAGCTATATTTGAATTCTGATCTAGCTATCTTCCCTTCAAAAACAGAAACTTTCGGAAACCCTCTGATTGAAGCTTTATATTTTGCTTTACCCGTAATAGCACCATCAAGGGAGTACGCTATTGAGATACTGGGAGACGTAGGTATTTTTTATGCCCCGGAGAGTGTTGAAAACTGTACCCAAGTAATTCTTGATGTTATCAACTCAGAGGAAACCTATCATGAGTATTCATTAAAGTCGTTAAAACGTTCAGAGTTATTTCCTGATGCTGTAGAGTGGTTTCAGTTATATAAGAATGTATTGATTACTAAATAACCCTCTTTTAGCTAAAGAAAACTAAATCATTATGAAGTATAAAATAAATGTTAACAATTTAGATTTATTAAGATTGTTATTGGCCTTATCCGTTGTTTTTTTACATTTAAATCACTTAAGTCAAAGTGCTCTAGCAAAGACTCTAGGTAGCTTTTTTTATTATGCCTCTGCTAATGCTGTCCCTGCATTTTTTATTATAAGTGGATTCTTAATTTATATGAGTTATGAACGTTCTAGTTCATTAAAATCTTATTTAGGTAATAGATTCTTACGTTTATACCCTGCATATATTTTTCTTGTTTTTGGATGTACGATATTTTTGGCGTTTGTTAGTGATTTGTTGCTGGTGGATTATTTCTCTTTAGCAACGATTAAATATTTCTTATATAATTCTATTTTCTTAAATTTTATGTCTCCAAGTTTACCTGGAGTGTTTGAGAATCATAATTTAACGATTGTTAATGGTGCTCTTTGGTCATTAAAAATCGAAGTCATGTTTTATTTAGCTGTACCGATTTTATTTAGAGTGTTGGAGTCTAAGTATAATCTTACATACATGCTCATTATTTATGCGCTTTCATTTTTTTATATAAATATTATAGAGTTTATAGCGGTTGAAAATTCAAAGTACCTAAGTCTACTGCATCAATTGCCAGCACAAATGTCGTATTTCATTGCTGGTATATTTTGCTACAAGTATTACTCGCTAATAGTTAAATGGAAACTATTTATTATACCTGCCTCCCTTTTAGGCTTGTTTCTTGAGGTGGTTTATTTGCAGCCATTACTCCTTGCTCTCATGTTAGTCATAGCCTTTATTGATTTTCGTTATATAATTTCCTTTAAAAAAATTGGCGACTTGTCATACGGAGTGTATATCTATCATTTTCCATTAATTCAGTTGTTTATATATTTTGGAGTCGGCTTCACTTCAGCGGGTGAGGTTTTATTGCTATTTTCATCTGTTTTGTTTGTTTCATTTTTGTCTTGGCGGTTTATCGAGAAGCCATCTTTAGCTTTAAAAAGATATATAAGAACCTGACTTTTGCGTCCTGTTGAAAGGGTGTATTTTATTATTACTATTTTTAAGAGAGACTAAATGTATTTTAGAAAGGATATAAATGGACTAAGGGCAATCGCTGTGGCTTCCGTAGTATTGTTTCATTTCTTCCCTTATTTTTTACCTGGAGGCTTTGTAGGGGTAGATATATTCTTTGTTATTTCCGGTTACTTAATGACTAGTATAATTGTAAAAGGAATTGACAGTGGGGATTTTAATGCGTTAAATTTTTATGTCGCTAGAGCGAACCGTATAATCCCAGCATTGTTTTTTTTATGCGTGTTTTTAATTGTTTTAGGGTGGGTTATTTTATCACCTCAAGACCTTAAGTTGTTAAGTAAGCATGTCGGTAGCAGTATTTCCTTTTTATCTAATATTATTTACTTAGGTGAGACAGGGTATTTTGATACTGCTTCTAAATCCAAGTGGTTGTTGCATACTTGGTCATTGTCAGTAGAGTGGCAATTTTATATTGCATATCCTCTAATTTTAATTGCTCTGAATAAATTTTTTCCGAAGAAAATGTTCAGATCTTCAATTTTAGTTTTAACTTTAATTGGTTTTATTGTTAATCTGATTTATTCATATATAGCTCCAGAGTTTGCTTATTTTTCATTAGTAACAAGAGCATGGGAAATGATGTTCGGTGGTATAGCCTTTCTTTTTCCTTTGAGACTTGAAAAGAAAACGAAATATAAAGCTGCATACATGGGGTTATCATTACTTTTATTATCTTTTGTGTTCCTTTCTGAAGATTTTTTGTGGCCGAGTTATTATGCTTTAGCTCCAGTTTTAGGTACATTCTTAATAATCCAAGCCAACCTGCAAGATAATGTATTTATTGCTAACAACCCCTCCCAGGTGATCGGAAAATGGTCATACTCAATTTATTTGTGGCATTGGCCTATAGTAGTTGGTTTTTTATATTTTGAGTTGTCAGGCCTGGTCCTTTTAGTTGGTTTATTAATGTCAATTCTTGCTGGTTTTTTTAGTTACCGTTACATTGAATCAATTAAGTTTAAAAAATACGTTTTTAACGTGTTTAATCTATACAAATCTATCTCTATTTGGTTAGTATTAATTATTGGCGCAATTAGCTCTAATATATTCTTAACTAATGGTGCATTGTGGCACTATTCGGATGAGGTCAAGGCTTTAAATGGATTGAATTCTAGTAACCCTTATACTGAAAACTGTTTTAGCGATGAAAGGTTTGGTTGTTTCTTTAATGCAAATGGCAATATTGATGAATTAGGGGGTTTAAGCCCAGATTTAATTCTTATAGGTGATAGCCATAGTTTTGCTATATTACCAATAGCTGTTGAAGCTGCAGCATCAAATAATAAATCATTAATGTATTTTGGGGGGTCTGCTTGCTTACCGGTCCCTAACTTAATGGCTTCTGGTTATAAGATTGATAGTTGTAACAAAAAGCTTGATTATTTTTATGATAATTTTCTAAAAAATCATCCCAACTCAAATATTCTTGTTTCTTCTCGTTTTCCTATTTATTTTTCTGGATATAATGAAAGTAATTATGTTGATCCAATGATGGACGTTAGATTGCTTAGAGGTAGTGAGTTTTTAACTGACGACCTAGAAACTAAAAGAACGAATTTGGAGGTTGCATTTAGGAATCATTTTTGTTCTCTGGCTGAAGAACATGATATTTCTATAATAACTACAGGCCCTGAATTTGGCATTAATATACCAAATGAGATGACTAAGAACCTTATGAGTGGTGAAAATAAAATGATCACATTGCCGATTTCAGAATATAGAGCTAGAAACTATTCTATAACTATAATGCTATCAAAACTTACTCAAGAATGTGGCGTTAATATATTAGAAATAAAAGATTATCTTTGCGATGAATATGTGTGTCCTGCATCTGTTGACAGAGCACCGTTATATAAAGATGATGACCATTTGAGCTATGAAGGATCAAAATTATTAAAGCCGCTATTCGACAACCTCTTTCAAAAATAAAAAGATCTAGGCTAGATAATGAATATTAAATAATTTTAAAAAGTTATATTTATTTTCAATAAAATTAATTACTTTTATCCTGATTTATTTGTCTCTGTTTATATCAGGTTTAGAAAATCTACTCCTGATTTATGGGGTGCGAAATTTGGTGAGTTCTGGAATGGTAAATTCTAAATTATGATTTATTTAATTGTACTTCTATGTTCTTTTCTCTGTACTTTAGGCATAAAGAAATACGCTTTAAAAAATAACGTTATTGATATACCCAATGAAAGAAGTTCTCATTCATCTCCTACTCCAAGGGGGGGGGGGCTGTCCGTTGTTATCACCTTTTTAGCTAGTCTCGCTGGATTTATATATATTCAAGAACTCGATTTATTAATCGGTATCTCACTCTTTGTTGGTGGTGCATTCGTTGCTTTAATTGGTTTTATAGATGATCACGGTCATGTTGATGCTAAATGGAGGTTGTTAGTTCACTCGCTAGCTTCCTTTTTGGTGGTTTTTTCTGTTAACGGTTTGCCAGTTTTAGATATATTTGGAATACAATTTGATTTTGGTATTTTCGGCTATTTCTTGTCTGTGATAGCAGTAATATGGATCTTAAATTTATTTAATTTTATGGATGGAATAGATGGTATTGCAGGGGTTGAGGCTATAACGTCGACTT
Organism: Phascolosoma agassizii; assembly: GCA_035593235.1. NCBI lineage: Eukaryota > Metazoa > Annelida > Sipuncula > Phascolosomatiformes > Phascolosomatidae > Phascolosoma > Phascolosoma agassizii. The sequence goes on from JAVJHY010020206.1 coordinate 15,806, forward strand.
TTTTTGCGGGATTATTTTTAAGTTTTATATCGCTTGAATCTTCGTTTATTACACTACTTTGGTTGTTAACTGCTTCCGTCGGTGGGTTTATTTTATTAAACTTTCCCCCCGCTAAAATATTTATGGGAGATGCTGGTAGTGGTTTTCTGGGTTTTATGCTTGCTGTTTTTGCTTTGGTGAGCGCAAGAATAGATCAAAGTATGCTTTGGGTTTGGTTAATATTACTTGGTGTATTTATCGTGGATGCTACATTTACAATGGCTAGACGGTTCGCTCGAGGTGAAAAGGTCTATGAAGCTCATTGTAGTCATGCATATCAATTCGCGTCTCGTAAATATAGTAGCCATCTAAAAGTTACATTATCGGTTCTAGTTATCAATGTTTTTTGGTTGGCTCCAATGGCATATTTAGTAATTAATGAGATGTTAAGCGGCGCTTCAGCATTATGTATAGCGTATACCCCTTTAATTTTATTAGCGATGAAATTCAACGCAGGTGCAGAAGAAGAAAAGTAGAGTTTAAGTCATCCTAGCTAAATGTTTTAAAAATAATGGTTTTGAGTGTGATTTCAGCTCTAACGAGACTGTAAATAATACCGTGAAACTGACTTGTTATATGTAATGCGGTATTCGAGCTCAATGCTAAAAGGGTTCAGACCCTGTCTCCAAATCCCTGTGAGTATTCCATTTCTTTGACGGTTACTCTGGAACTGGATAGTTGACTTTTTGGTCATAAGAAGGGAGCGGCTTCGGTGTCTTCACGTTCTTGCGTGTGACGCTGTGTAGCGACTTAGTGACATTGGTGCGTAAATCGTTTTTCGGATACCCTCTGGGCACATCAAGAGTTATTGTAGTTGCGCAATGATTCAATAATTTGTCGGGTGGCTTGCTATCCCAGCGTCCTGCACACTAATCTAGCTCCAGTAGTGCTCGTCCTTGTCGGACGAGTGGTTATAGGTTCACAGTGCTCTCTTTGTAATCCTTCCTGGGAGCATGCCTCATTGAATTACGGGTCATATGCATAAGACAAAGCTGTATCTGAGTCCAGATGCAGCTTCATATTGATGGCTTCAGGAAGCTGCTTTAGTCCATCGCCGTATGTAATTAAAATATCTTTTACACCGTGATTCTGGAGCTCTGTCAGTACGTTGAGTCAGAACTTAGCCCATCGTTTCAGAGATTTAAAGCACTAATAGCTCTTTGTACACTCAATTTTAACGCTCAAAGCCAGATAAATGGTTTCGTTTATAACTTACTTAACAGGGTTTTGAGCGCAATACAGTTGAGATAAGCTTTTGTAGTAAGCGGCGTCCAGCGGACGTGATAGCCGTACTACAGCGCAATAAATAAGCACGTTGTCACTTTAGATCTAAGGGGGAAGTGAGTCTAGCCGGAGTTAACCCCAACCTTTTTAATCAATAAGAATTGATTGAAGGGGATGGCGATCTGGGGTTTTCGGGTGTGCTTCTGGGTATTACTGGTTTATCTCAGGTAAATAACATTGATATGTCCATGACTAAGTTGTTGGAAAAACAGCTGCCAAAATGATTGAAGAACTCACATTACTAAATTATTTTAAATATATAATTAGGGCTACTGTAGGTGGTAAGTTTGGACGTGCTCAAATAAGAGACTGTAATGAAATCTGTGTAACTGTCTATCATTAACCCCATCAATGGGTAAGGATCGACAGATTATGGATCACAACGAACTTAAGGCTATTGCTCAAGCTGCTGCAAAGAACATTAAGACTGAAGAAGATCTTAATGAATTCAGGCAGATGCTGACAAAAATAACGGTCGAGACTGCTCTCAATGCGGAGCTCGACGATCATTTGGGCTATTCCAAACACGAGCCTACGGACGCCAGTAATAGCCGCAATGGCTACACCAGTAATACTCTACAGACTGAGGGCGGTCAATTCACAGTCGACACGCCGCGTGTTCGCTCAGGTAGCTTTGAGCCTGAACTCGTCAAAAAACACCAACGCCGATTTACCTCCATGGACGATAAAATCCTGTTCCTTTACGCGCAGGGTATGAGTACACGTGAGATCGTCACGACCTTTAAAGAAATGTATAACGCCGACGTCTCGGCCAGTCTGATATCTAAGGTAACGAACGCGGTTATTGACCAAGTTGTAGAGTGGCAATCAAGGCCACTGGATGCTGTTTACCCCATCGTTTATCTCGACTGTATTGTGCTCAAAATCCGGCAGGATAAGCAGGTTATTAATAAGGCTATTTATCTGGCCTTGGGCGTAAACATTGAGGGGCACAAAGAGCTTCTAGGACTTTGGATCTCAGAGAACGAAGGGGCTAAGTTCTGGCTCAACGTACTGACAGAGCTCCAGAATCGCGGTGTAAAGGACATTTTAATTGCCTGTGTCGATGGGTTAAAAGGTTTCCCAGGCGCGATTAATACGGCGTTCCCAGAGGCTCAAGTACAGCTCTGTATTGTGCACATGGTCCGCAATTCAATGAAATATGTCCCCTGGAAGGATTACAAAGCGATCGCAGCCAATCTAAAGCGAATCTATCAGTCAGTTACTGAGGACGAAGCACTGCTGGAGCTGGAGCAGTTTGCCGAACTGTGGGATGACAGGTATCCACAGATCAGTAAGTCATGGCGCAACCACTGGTACAATCTGAATACGCTCTTTAAGTATCCGGAGGACATTCGAAGAGCCATCTACACCACCAATGCGATTGAGTCGCTAAACAGCGTCATCCGCAAGGCCGTGAAGAAACGGAAATTGTTCCCGTCAGATGACTCAGCCAAAAAGGTCGTCTATCTCGCGATAGAGCAAGCATCAAAAAAATGGACCATGCCCATAAGGAATTGGAAGCCGGCCTTGAACAGGTTTATACCCACAAGGGGCACCGAGGTGATTGAGTTCGAAGACCGCTTAAAGGATTATGTTTAACGAGGCAGTTACACGGAATTATTTACAGTCTCTATTTGCCATATTTTATCTTATGAATATTTTTGCATATCACTTGAACTCGTTCGTCATTTTTACATTTAAAACCATACATGATGTGCATTTTTTTTGACGTGCGTGCAAGTAAAGGAATGATGTTTTAGTTGATTTGAATATGATCACTATAGATTTAATTTACTGTAATGAATAAGATATTAGCTCTCAGAAAGGAGAGCACTGTAATGACTATGGAACCCAAACAAGCTAAGGCGATTGAACAAGCCAATGACGCTCTTGTCGCAATGGAGAGCAAACTCGAACAAATTCTTAAGAGCATGAAGTTTGAGGAGTTCATTTTATGATAAGGATAAGGAATTTCGGAAGAAAAATATGCGGCGTCGTGGTTGCCATTTCCATGGCTCTTTTGGCGAGCTGCGGCGGGAGTAGTGCCGTCACAGATATATACCTTGAAACGCCTGAAATTGAAGTGGGGGGGATATCGGAATCGGAAGCTGAGCTGGTGGAAATCATGAACCTCAACCTAAGGTATATTCTGAATTACTGGTGGAATGAGGACAAGATATATGTTTTCGACCGCACATCGTCACACTTGTACCATGAAGATCCGACGGATGAGCAAATGGAGGAAATCCAAAAGAGCACGGATACATTCGTAAACTGGCAGGAGAACGACTATCTGTATTTAAGCATATCGGAGGAGAAAGTCGCTGATGAGAACACTATTCGACCGATATCTCACGCGGTATATAGCATTGCCTCAGCTTTGAAATTTGGTTATTACGATGAGGATGTTGTCGGGGTTACTGAAGAAGATGCAAAGGATATGAGCATAAAACTCATTGCATCCGTCGCGAAGGTTTACAAAGCAAATGATGAAAACGGATGGGGCGAGGAATGGCAAAGCCCTCTGTGGGCGGAAAACATAGGCTTTGCGGCGTGGCTTTTGTGGGACGAGATACCGGACGAGGACAGGGTTTACATCACGAATATGATAATCGCCGAAGCGGATTTCGTTCTTGATGATTACGTGATTCCTTATTATATGGATGCGGAGGGTAATATCGTATACGAAGGGGACACGAAGAGTGAGGAGATAGCGTGGACCACGAAGATACTGGCGTTAGCGTCAACCATGCTTCCGGAAGAAAAAAATAATTCCGAATGGGAAGAAAAGCTGCTGCGAATGCTCATTGCCGCTATGTCGGCACCAGAGGATGTCGGAAGCTATGAAGTAGTCGATGGAATCGTGATAGGAGATTTTCTTGAGGGTTCTAATATAAACAGCGACGGAACGGTTGTAAACCACCGCAGATACCATATTGATTATATGACGACGATATACGAAGAGATGGCAGAAACGATAGTTATTTACAAGCTGGCCGGAAAGGAAGTGCCTGAGGCGGCAACCTTTAACCTTGATCTGATATATAACGCGCTCGTTAATGTAGACCTCGGCGTATACGACAGTTCGGTGGATGGACATTATTTTTACGAGAGGGATTCCGAGGGGAATCCAACCGGCGAGATAACGATGCCCGGAGACAACGATTGGGGAATGAGCTGGTATGCGAGCTGCTACCTGACGGATGTTACGGCGCACGTCATGGGATTGGACGAAGAAATCGACGAAAAATACAAAGCCTTGGTCTGGGCCACGCTTCATTTGGAAAAGGTGCAGGAGCAGATATACCGTGAGAATGAAGACGGCGAGATTACCGGACAATTCTTTCAGGATGGCGAGAACAACTTTGTTTCAGGCGAATTCTTCCAGGCGCACAATCTTGTGGAGGCGTATATTTTGATGAATTACTGATTGAGATGTAAATTCTGGCCTAGGAAGATGATGACCGGTTTGTTCAGGTAGCTAAGGTTTCGGAATTCAGCCTGCACGCCGGGGTCGCGGCGCAAGCCTGAGAACGCTCCAAACTGGAAGGGCTGTGCCGCTATATCACGAGGCCAGTGGTATCGGAGAAACGGCTTTCGCTGACACCCTTAGGGAATATACGCTATCAGCTCAAAACGGCGAACAGTGATGGCACGATTCACGTCATCTTCGAGCCGCTGGATTTCATTGCCAAGCTGGCGGCCCTTGTCCCAAAACCCAGACTGAACCTGACTCGATTCCACGGGGAGTTTGCTCCCAACAGCAAATACCGTGTTGATGTGACGCCGGCCAAACGAGGCAAGGGTTGCGCAAGTCAAGAAAACGAAGAAAAAACACCGGAACAACGGCATCAGTCCATGACCTAGGCACAGCGCCTGAAACGGGTATTCAACATCGATGTGTCGGTTTGCCAGAAGTGTGGCGGTGAAGTCAGGGCGATCGCCAGCATAGAAGATCAACCTGGAGACTGTAAATAATTCTGTGTAACTGCCTCGTTAAACATAATCCTTTAAGCGGTCTTCGAACTCAATCACCTCGGTGCCCCTTGTGGGTATAAACCGGTCAAGGCGGCTTCCAATTCCTTATGTGTGTTGTCCATTTCTTTGGCGTTTGTTCTGTAGCAAGATAGACAACTTTTAAGCATAGTCATCAGAAGGGAGCGGCTTCCGCTTCTTCACTACATTACGGGTCACACTGTTTAGCGGCTCAATGGCATTGATGGTGTAGATGGCTCTTCGGGTGTCCTATGGATACTTGAAGAGTGTGTTCAGGTTGAGCTAGTGGTTGCACCATGACTTACTGATCTGTGGATACTTGTGGTCCCATAGTTAGGCAGGCTGCTCTAAGTTCACCATTTCCAATTTTTTTGCGGAATGGGGGGGGGGCTACTGAGCCGGATGAGTCGAGGATATTGCCAGGGCGAACCATAGTGAAGCGAGTTTTGTCTTGTCGCTTAGGTAGCCCTTGCAGCACCAGTTCGGCCATGCGTTTTGATGTGTCCATAATGTTTATGGGTCTAACGGCTTTGTCTGTAGGGGCTAGAACTAAAGATTTAAAACTTGCACTTATGGCGCCTTTTGCGCAATCCCAGGTGCCAAAAATATTATTGCGAGCCCCTTCGATTTTGTTATCCTGAGCGGAGTTGAGTCCCTACATGGATGTAGGTTAGTAGAATAATGGAAGAGCTATTATCGAGGGTATTCTCTTTATAATAGCTGGAGCGACGGCTCTTCGGAGTGGCCAGATAAAAACCTTCCGTTCTAGTGGGTGACAGCGTCATCCACTTTCTTATTTCAGATTCACTACTTTTTCTGGGTCTGAATTCTTTACTTTGTTGCTCCAGACGTAATCTTCTATGCCGTTGTTACTGGTGAAGTCGGTCGGGGCGTTAAGCAGTAATTCCTTTAGGGTTGGGCAGTCGTAGTCGTCGCAGGCTTTCGTTAAAGCTCCCAGCAGTTCACTGGTGTCTTTCCAGTTCAGGTGTTTTTCTTGAGCTCGCATGATGCGGCTGTGGCCGGTACCGCTGACATTGTCGCCGATGAGAAGTTCTTCGTAGAGTTTTTCACCAGGTCTTAGACCGGGGTAAGTGATTTCGATATCGCCCGTTGGGTTGGTATCGGTTTTTAGTTCTAGCCCTGACAGTTGCACCATCTTTTTGGCTAAATCCACAATCTTTACTGGTTCGCCCATATCTAATACAAATACATCGCCACCTACACCCATAGATCCTGCTTGGATAACCAGCTCTGACGCTTCGGGTATGGTCATAAAGTAGCGGGTTATATCTGGGTGGGTGATTGTTAGCGGGCCGCCAGCGGCAATTTGTTTGCGAAACAGTGGTACTACAGAGCCGGACGACCCCAGTACATTGCCGAAGCGCACCATGGTGAAGCGGGTATCACTTTGGCGTTTTGATAGGGCTTGTAAGACTAATTCAGCCAGGCGTTTTGTGGTGCCCATGATGTTAGTGGGTCGCACGGCTTTGTCGGTTGAGATCAGTACAAAGGATTCAACCTTAGACGCAATGGCGGCCTCGGCGCAGTACCAGGTTCCCAGTACGTTGTTGTAAACACCTTCGACCATGTTGTGCTCAACTAAGGGCACGTGTTTGTAGGCGGCGGCGTGATACAGAGTTTGTACACCGAAAGTGGACATGATGGACGCTAAGCGCTGTTGGCTTTGTACTGAGCCGGTGAGGGCATATAGCTCGATATTTAGCGCTTGAGTTTTGATTGCTGCCTGTAGCTCTTGCTCGATAGTGTAAAGATTGAATTCGCTAAGTTCTAACAGGATGAGCTTGCTGGGTTGCAGTTGCAGGATCTTGCGGCACAGTTCGCTACCAATGGAGCCGCCGGCGCCGGTGACCATGACAGCTTTCCCTTTAATGCAGGCGTCCAGTAATTCTGTTTGTGGTGGCACGGCCTCACGCCCAAGCAGATCCTCAACGGATACTGGTTTGATATCTTCGATCTTGGCTTTACCGGACAGGATGTCGGGTGTTGGTGGGATGGTCAGTACTGTCATGCCGAGTGAGGTGGCAACTTCAACGATGCGGTTTTTCTTGATCTTCGATAATCTATCGGTAGATAGAATTAGCTTTTTTGCTTCGTATTCTTCATGCAGCTCGCTTAGCTGTGAGGGTGCGGATATATCTATACCACGCATTTTACGTTGTTGTAGTTTTGTATCGTCATCTATAAAGGCTACGATTTGGTATTTGTCGCTGCCTTCCATTTTTTGAGCGAGCTCGAAGCCGCTATAGCCTGCCCCGTAGATGATCAGCGGTTCGCCGTGGGTCGATGCTTGCCTGAGCCCATGCATACTGATGTTAATAAGGTTTCGAATCAGTAGTCGAGGAGTACCTAGTAGGATGACTACCACCATGAAGTAAATGATGGGCGATGAGCGCGGCACAAATGCGTCTAGGTAAAAGCTAGTGGTAATGTAGGCTAGGGTGGATATGACGGCGCTAAAAAAGATTGTGGTTACGGCTTCTAGTGGGGCGTAGCGTAAAATTGCTCGATATAGGCCAAGTTTGATCATTGCTAGAAGTGAGGTGGCAATAGTAAGTGCGAAACAAGCAATGGTGGCACTATTCAGGTCGATCAGTAGTTCGCCTAGGCGCAGGCTGATGCTGAGGTATAAAGCTGTGCTTATAGCCAGGGTGTCAAAAAGTAATGAGATTACTCTTTTGGTTAATCGCTTTGCGTTTAATAGCTTCCCTAGCATTTACTTCTTCCTAGCTTTCAGTTCGTGACAGTTCTTTATTCTATCTTATTGTGTGTGTCGGGGAAAATGATTAGTGGGATGAAGTCTGAGTTTTGGTGGGTACTTAGCTGTAACGAAAAAAGGCCGACTATTTCTAGTCGGCCTTTTAAATTTGGCTCCGCTTGCTGGGCTCGAACCAGCGACCCAATGATTAACAGTCATTTGCTCTACCAACTGAG